>JANBVN010000128.1:31154-92421 GCA_030052785.1 Coniochaeta hoffmannii | reverse complement strand
AGAGCCCCCTCACGACGGCCACCATAGCGGCCAAGCTCGCCGCCTCCGAACGGGAGGCCGACGCCGCGAGGGTCAGGGCCAAGCTCAAGGCCGCGAGGCTGGCGCGGACGGGGAGGGGGGCGGTTGGCGGGGGTAACAACCCTGTCTTGCCTCCTCCTCCTAGTAGCGGTAACACGGAGGGGGATAACGGGTCTGCGGCGGGGGAGCCGGTCAAGAGGGATAGGGAACGGGAGGAAGGAAGAGCTGTTGATGCGGATGGAGAAGGTCGGACGGTGGAGGGGAGGATGAAAGAGGGAGTGGAGGTGCGAGAGATAGGAGGGAAGAGAGATGATGCAGACGGTGTTGATCTGGCGGTGCCGGTGGAGAGGCCGCGGAAGAGGGAGAGGAGGACGAGTAAGGCGGCTTCGAGGAGGAGGAGCACGCTTAATCCGTGGGAGCTGCAAAGTCTGATCCAGGGGGATGTCGGGGCCGCGGCTGCTGCCGGTGCTATTGCTGAGGGGTCCTGATATGGTTTGGCATGTTACGAGCTTTCTGGAGACGGCGGGCAAGAGATACAAATAGGGACAGGCTTAGGAGTCGGTCGGGACTTCCGGAGAATATTGGTACGGCTGTTACTGGGGTCTAATGTCGGTACGCAGGGGCGCTTAGACAGTAAAGGTTTTCATATCCTTATTTGTCTTGAATCAGAACTAGTGTTTCTTACTGGTTTCCCAGATCACCTACTGACCACCCACATCATCGTTGTTGGGTTCCTGCGAATTAGGAGGCAGGCGCTGGTTCACTATGCCTCACATCTTTCAGGGCGTGCTGGCTGCAGATGTGTACTCCCTCAAACTACTCTCCATCGTCACCATCACCGTTGCGCCAAAGAGACACACTCAATATTTGTCCCAGATCAAGGCCATCAATGTTGGTAAGTAGCAGAGCTTCCTGCTATGGTTGTGGTGGAAGTGCCCACGTCTGCGCATTGGATACGAAGTAGGACCTGGCAATGCTACTGGGCCTAACGCATAGCTGGGGGCAGGACAGTCAGGAAGTTGGCCTCTTTCCCATCGAGCAACCACTTTACCTACCGACGCACTCACCAGCTGCAGAACCTTCATAAGCAACCTGCTTCTGGGGCTACCTTCTGAAGCTTCTCAGCTTGTCGTTAAGCTGATGCCTACGAGGCATACCGAGGCAATAGGTAGCCATATTCGGCACCAGTCGCGAGGACGACCGCTTGCGGGAAATAGGAGGAACCCTTACACAATCGCGCCTAGGGGACGTCGTACAACGTGACGTTACTCCACATGGCATATAGTAGCCGAGAACTTTTCATATGGTGTTGTACGATCATGTCGTGCACCGCGAAGTCGTGCGTCTCGAGACGAACCAAGCTTATATATCGGGCGCAACGCAGCAGCTTCGCCGCAGAGAGTAATCCCCCGAAAGGACGACCGAGCATGTCGTACTTCTGAAGAGACGCCGCGTCTGGATGACCAGGGAGTCATACTACGATTAGGACTCGAAGGGAGTGAGGGCAGGTGTTTTGATCCATTGGCTAATGCTATTCGTCATTGTGTAACCAATCCGGTGAGTAATAGGTGGCTTGTCTGCCTTGCCCGGTCGGTGAGGACACGAATGTAACTAACGTAATCAACAAGTTTCTCCTAGTTTCGATGGTCCTATCAAGGACAGGAATCTGCCCCGAGCCTCAGGCCGAATGAGTCGAAGGCCTTCGAATTCGGTTGTCTAAGTTTAAACCCAGGACTCCGGTTGAATCGGGTGACTGGGGTCTCATACACGCCCCCTTTGTGGGAGAGTTTGGCGAACAGACACGATTGGAGGCTCTCAGATAGATGCATTGCCGTTGTGGCACTTGCAGACGGGCCGTTGTCAGACAAGCAGGACACCCTCACGAGTTCGAGTACCAGAGGCATGGTGGTCGCCGAGAGGGTCTGTACGACTTCAGAGGCAACCCAGGACCCAGGACGTCGTCGTTGCGACGTTGATGACAGATGCCGGGCCCCGACGATTACTTGCATAGTTAGGAGGAGCGTGACTGGTTGGGTCGTCTTTGGCAGGCGCATGCGAGGCTGATGCCGTCGTGCGGCGCGGAAGAGGTGCAGATGGAGGCCGAGGCCGAGGCCGTAGCCGGTGGACGATTGGGTGGCCGGTTAGAGATGCCCCGCTAGCTGAGAGAGGGCCAAGCTTTGGTGAGGTGACTTGAGGTGAGATATCCACTAGATCTCTCGCCGAACATCAGGACGAACACAGCATGCGGCGGTGTCTCACGAGTCAAGCGTCAGTTCGCTATTGCTGTCGATGTCAAAAGATGGAGGAGCACTGTGTGGCTGGGGATTAGGCAAACAACGGCACTAACCGGACCTGGCAACATCTTGCAAGACGGGACGGAGCCGGGACCTTGTCCTCCGGAGGGCTTGCATGAGAGTGACGTTGAAAATAGAAGAAGTCGTCGGCGGCGTTCAAAATCACGAGCTTCCGGGGAATATCAGAGCCTGGTGACGTGCGCACTTGGTGTTCCATTCCGAGGGTAGCGGGAGCGAAGTACGACCACCTTCGCACTGGTTGAAGCCTTTCGAACTGCTGCCTGGGGGTGTTTCCGTCTGCGCCTTGCATGTCGACCGGGCTTCCGTCCAACTCCAAGGCTTGTCCGGACGGGCCAGGGAAACATGCATCATCATCAGTAGCATCTCGAACAAAGAAGTGGCTCTATCTCTGCCGGCGACTCCGCGACTCTGTCACGGGGAGCTCTCGTCATTCGTCGTTGAAGTCACAATGTAGCATCGTTCTGTTTCCTAGCCTGTCCGGTTTCTGAACGACGGAGCCGTCGGTCAGCCACGATCGGGGCGCAGGCTAAAACGGAGGGCAAGGTCGGGATTGGAACCAATGAGAATGCGGCATGGGTCGATTGCCGACCTAGGACAAGGGCAGCTGACAGGGGTTCAGGAACAGGTACAACCACCAGCGATTGGCCTGCTCCCGAGACAATGTCGCAAATCCCCCACGACATCTCGACTGAGAGTATCCCCGTTTGTTCTCGTGAGATTTCGTCATCTTATTGCAGCGATGGGATGACGGGGGGTGAAACATATTGCTAACGTGGTTTTGTTTTTAATTTTGTTATGGTACATTACTTACCTTGTGTTGTCACTCTTCTACTACAGTAGCAGGTATTATTTCGGCCGCGAAGATATCGATGCTCGCACGGGTCTTGACTAGAATAACACTCCGGAGCTGCTCGGCCATCCGGGTACAAAGGATACGGCAATTGTCGGCGGCCTTGCTTCGTTGGGTGATTTCGGTGAGCGTATACTAGACGCCGCGCAACCTGCCCGTCGTCTTGACAACAGGACGACACCCTCCTCCCGACGTCGTCACGCGCCCTCCATGACGGCATCGTCGTTGGCACACGGGTTGTTGTTTTGTCCGAGTTGTGCGCGGCCCATGTCTTTGCGATTGGCGAATGTGTATGAACTCGCAGGACCAGAACCGTGCTGTATCTACGCAGCTCGTCATCCGCTGCTTCCGTACAGTGGTGTTAGAATGGTTGAGCGTTCTGGTGATGATCCTGCGATACATTGTCTTGCGTGTCTTGTGCAAGATTGCGTGGTTACCTGATTGCCCAAGGCTCTCTCGGTGAGCCAGTCGTATGTCCCCGGATGCTCAGCCCCGCGCTGGACCCAAGCAGCAACACTGCAATCGCAAGCCTACAGTAAGAGTATCTGTCAACTTCAACAAATCTGTTGTGATTCATGTCTGTGTTCGTCGCAAGCCATTGCAGTTGTGCTTCGCGGGAGAGACACGACTCGTCGGCGAGTGGAGGCACACTCGTCCAGATCGGGCCATGACTATTCCCAGAGGCTCGGTCTTGGAGGGAGGCCACGGACTGGCGATCATCCTGTCTTAGACCTGCATGCGAACCACCACATCAGGTACATGCACCATCATTGGGCCAGGTACGGATGCACATCGCGCATCGCACCTTGCACATGCATGCCAGATGCCTGGAACCATCTTGCGCCTTGTTGAGCGAAGAGCTCCGTTTGGACGTGATACAGTCGTTTGGGAGAACATCTTCTGCAACATACCAATTGCGCATGCATTTTGGTTGCTATCTCATTGGGATCGATGACTGTGCTCAGCGTCAGGGTATCCGCAACACCATCAGTGACGGTAGGATCGATAAAACCGCTTAACCGTTACTCCCGTTGAAGCGGTTCTTGTCGGTACGGTACGGCTTTCCACTGGTTTGGAAACAGTCTTTGGGGTAAATGTAGAACACGCCGGTAAGTCTCCGTGTCCAATGGAACTGGCATTCCGCAGATGCTGGCACCTTTTGGCGAGCGAGATGCCAGCCAGCACAGCCACTCGCCGGATGTCAGCAGAGGCCGCCCCGATCCGTGGTCCGACCGACCCAAAGTTAGCGCCTCGCTGGTGAATAGGTAGCGTCGATTTGGCTTACAGTTACCAAGTATGGAAAAGCGTTTCCATGTCATGTTAGCCTAGCACTAGACCTCCAACTTTAGAAATGTTGGCATCTGTCGATGTCCACTGGCTCTGGTGTTGTGGTTCGGAGTGTGGGCTGGTTCTACACACCTTATTTATTGTCAAGGGCCTACCTTGCCTTACCGTACCTTACCTATAGATCAGACCAAACCGGGGGAGAACTTTCATGGGTACGTGTTCCAAGAACGGAATCGACGAATCCGAACGAAGAAAGGTCGAGTCTAAATGGGACGATTGGTCGGTAGATCAGAGCTATTAGTGATGAAGTGTTTTGGAATACCTGCACGGAAATACTGTGGATGACTGTTCACCTTCTAGTGGAAGCCAATCCCTGTTTGTAGTACCTAACCAGCAAGTCAAGCCCTGATTGGCAGGCGTCTTGGTCATTGCTCCCATGCATTTCGATTTACGAGACAGCTTCAGTTCATGCTCAGTTCTTCAGAATGCTAGGATAGTTTTAGTGTTACGTATTTGGAAATACCGAGTGTGCATTCATTTGCTTCCTGCATTCTACACTTTCTGATCGATCAGTGTAAGTCTGTTTGGAAGCAAAGGTCAGGAACCGGAGGTACCTTACCGTCCAAGTCTAACCACTCAGAACATGCCGTAAACGGACCACACCCGTCAGTCGACCACGCCCTTTGCAAAACAATGGAATCACCAGTTTGCAGATCTTCGAGTGAGGCAGATCTATCGACAGCTCGCTCGCGTCGTCCGGCCAAAAGGATTTTGGGATCTCACCTACATCCGGAATGCTGGGCTTCCATGCCGTCCCTGCCTCGGTTGTCATTCCGTAGAGGGCATCGCCCTGTCAGCGTCGATGCAAGTCATAGCACCAGAGCACGCACAAAGAGGCCCACTGTTCCAAACTGAGCCTCGAAGTATGACACTGGATAAGGTCAGGTACCTACCTCAACATGACATGGCGAGCTGCCTAGAGAGGTTTCATTTTAGGATCTACCGCATCGACACTTGTCGTGTGGGAGTCACGCCGGTGGGAGTTCTTGTCGCCATAAAACAGTTTTTAGCATTCGAGATTCGAGCTGAACGATTGGCGGTTTGCGATCTGCCCCGTGCCCTGTGGCTGGTTTCATTTGTTGAAGTCCCGTCCCCCCAGAATTCCGCCGTAGTACCGTTTTCCTGGCGCTTGGCAGCCCGTGCTGATCTAAAACGGTGCTGTGGGCCACTAAGGTACCTACCTACCTTAGGTACCTTACCTTACCTCAGGCAGATGACTGTCAGGGCACTGCGGGCACTCACTTGCACTGAGCCAAAAATCGATCCAATCCGGCCCCGCGATACCTCAATCCCACACCTCCGTCTCATCCGCACAACAGGCACAGGAACATAGGTACAGGTAGGATGCACATGGAAGCTAAGGTACCCTACCCTACCTGAGTACCTTAGGGTGCTTGCAATGCCGGGAATTCGCATCTGTCTGTCTCATTCCACATTCCACCCATCTCACACCCCCACAGTCCCTTCTTCTCTCAAAAGCCCCATCATGGACATCAACCAGGAGACGACTCCGGCTGCGCCTTCACCCACACCCCGTCACCGGGAAGTACCCATCTCACCACCCACAAACCACTACAAAGTGACATGGCTCCCTGCGCCATCCATCAACGTGCATTAGCCTGCATGCACCTAGAGACATCTTTCTATGTGATTCCAGTCATCGGTCAGATTGCTGGACCACTGCTGCCTTCATGCCTGTCCATGGCCAATGCACCCGGCAATGTACCTCGTCGTCCTAGATGACGATACCTTGCCAGGCTGCCAGACCTATAAGGCTGCGATGCCTTCGCTCTGCTCGCGTTCCGAGTGATGAGTCGCCATCACCCCCCTCGACTGTTGGCTTGTACACCGAATTTCCATTATTACTCATTCCCTAGATTTCCCTTTGCTCGTTTCCTTCGTCTATCTTCCCCTTGAGGTCCGATACTGTGTCTTGTCCTGCCCTGCCTGTTGGTGTCTTGTTTCGACTATTTCTAATTCGACCCTCCCAACTTGATCTCGCTGTCTCTTCCCTTGCACTCATCGACCATCGATCACTCCCGTCCCAGACATATACTCCGGCCGGTCCAACCTTCAAGGGACCCTCGTGTGTGCAAGCGCCAACATCGACAAGCCACATCACACTCCCAACGCACGCAACGCAACTTGACCAAGACCAACCACAGCTAGGCGTCTAGCAATCCTGGACCAACATGTGCTTCCAGTTGGTTGAGGTGTACTCGGCTTGCCGGTGCCTCTACTACCAACACGCCGTCGACCGCTGTGGCAACTACGGAAGGCGAGGGCACGGCATTACCCAGCGGACCATACTAGTGGGATACGCTTGCAGCGAGCACTCGCAGTCGAGCCAGAGATACTCGTCGTACTCTCAGGTAGAATATTCAGACTCTGGCTACCACTCGGGCCGCTCGCACAAGAGCTCGCACCGCTACCGGTGAAAAGTGCTGTCTTCGATGATGGGCTGCTGTGCATGGCATTCTCCGCCGTTGGAACGCTTCGACGTCGGACACTGGGTTGCCTATCTCTACTCTTTCCGATTGCGGTCCTTGTCCTCGTCTCAGCCGCCGTCGGAGCTATCTTATCTCCTGGTAGGCCACGACCGTCTGATGTCAAGCTCCGCGCCGCCTGCCATGAGATGACCCGAGCACCCACACCCGCCCAGCTCCAATGCGTTCCGCCAACATGCCAGAGCAGCAAAACTCCCTAGCCTGTCGTCGAAGACGCTCTGATACGACAGAAGTCCGAGCTAATTGCTCATCCTCGCGCCACAACTTTCATCGACGTGCAAATTCATGTCGACGCTCAGCGCGGAAACACGATGCGCTACGACACACACTTTGGCCTCTGCAACACCTTGCCGGTTAGACCTCGCGGTTAACCTCTGCGCGCTCCCGATCTCGACTCCCTTTTTGGTCTTACTCGGCATTTCTTTTTGATATTCGGAAGCATAGCGTCGGTTTGGGCATAGCATCGGCATACACGGGGAATGGGGCGCACTTGTACTACATCTACATTTCTCACCTCATCAGGGACATCGGAGCAACCCGTGTTACCACTCGACCACGGACCAGACCAGGCTCCGTTTTCGACATCTTTTCGGCGCTATATACAGTGGGGGTCACCAAGCATCTTTTGGGATATCGGAAAGATACCAGGCGTTAGGAGGTTACGGTATGCCGGCCCCAAGAAGAGCCGGCTCGGAAGGACAGGGGGATCAACCCTCTGGCGGCACATCTGGGATTTGCTATTGCGTTTGGTCTGCTCTCTCCTCATTTCTTCTTGTCGTTCTCGTCATGCCTTTTGTTTTTCGTCCTTTTGATTGCTTGCCACTTTGTATCATCATTCGAGACACCACCGCACGGGTTGCGGTGGCAGGCGGACGACCCCCTTGTCTGGGTACGCAAGATGTACGGGGAAAGATACTGGGGCAGCGCCCCTGCTAGGACTACGTATACGTGTCCTTTCCTTCTTCCTCTACAAGGGGTCGGTTCCGTTCTCCTTCGGCTCTACTCGTTGACCCTCCCGCAAGCGATCTCTGCTAGGCTGGTTTAGCGCATCTTTCGCAGGACTCGAAGATGGCTGTCCTGGGCAAGTAGCAGAGGGAGGAGATCCTGGAGACGAGCTGGTTATTGATGCGTATCGAGCTTAGAATATGTTCAATGCAACACAGCAATGTATCCAATCTCGCACTGGTTCCGAAGTGATCGCAAACTGGGCCGCGTACGATCCTCCCATTTACTTGCAAAGTCCTCCTTCTCTGTCCATGACATCCATTGTCAAGCCTACCTTCGCTACACGGCGCTTAGACAAGCGCGCCCTTCTCGGGCTCGCATTCCATCATCATGCAATACGCGGTCAGCGAACATATGCGAGTCACCTCCCAAATAGCGACGTATGACGTCGATGTCGAACGGTCAACCAAATAAACGAGTCAAAAATGGGGGGCCGAAGCCTTACTCCAGCCCCGGCAGCCTCGACTTCAGGTCAGAACCTTGTAAGGGCGGACGAGCCAATCCCGTGCCAGCATCCCCTGGCTTGGGGCTGCGCTAAGACAGACAAAAATAGCAACACCCCAAATGGCGTCCCCGCTACTGCGACTGACTAGTGTTAGCGCGGTGCAGCTCGGCAGAACCGGGAGACCGGCGGGTTTCTTCGATTCCCCGGTCAGACAAAAGTCCCTTGCAGCTTTTGGGAACTTTGTTCGGTCTCCTTGCGAACAATGGAAATGGTTCCGCGGCTATCACACCACCGCGTTGCTCAAACTCTTATTCCATAAGCCGCTCGCAGAGTGTGTGTCACCAGACACAGCCATTTTCGGACAAGGCATGCTCCTGCATTGGGCCACGTTGGGGTCCAAAAATACCAGAAGTGGTCAGAAGCAGTTTCCAGAAGAAGTCGCTTCGGCGCTTATTAGCGCTTTCTTCCAGATGGGTACGACAAAGCGAGTGCCAATGTTTCGGTAGAGGCCGCGCATGCTGTCACTGTTATTAGCCCATAAAATTGTGGGCAGTTGGAAACAAAGGGATGACGTTATTGAGGCTCGGCTATCGCGCGCACGAGTACGCGCGCCCAGCAAGCTCCCTCCCGTCTCCCGGAACCTCGTAGCTGGGACGGGGCCCTCTCCCCACTCATTGGGCTTTCTCGCTAAACGCGCAGGGGGAGAACGATGCCTCACGTCACCTTCTTTTCTTCTTGGCGGCTTGCCATGCGCGAGGCCGGCTTCCTTCTGCGTCAATGGTATGGTATTGTTGAGGTGGTGAGATTGGGCGTGCGGGTGGTAATGGTATCGTTGTTGGAGGTGCCAATGCTTGACCGTCAAAAATTTGGTAACTTGCGAGTTGGCATGTGGACAGTACTTACAGGTAAGCCTTGACGAGAGAGATATACTTTTGTCTAATGCTACGATATCCCCGTAACTTGTGCTTACCTTTGTGCTAATGGTAAGGCCACTTTTAGGTGACTGGGTCAGGTTTCTCTCACTTTAGGCGTAATGTAGGTATGTTAGCGGCCTCGTCGTACACCGTAATGATCATCGATGCCAGGTTGGATCTGATAAGATAGCACTGGATATTGATCCATGCCGTAGGTTATGTTGACTAATTCACATCTTCGGTTTTTCTATGTGTCGGCGTGATTTGTAGTTACCATGCAAGAAACAGACCGGGTGGGATATCATCTCCCCGCCAAAGAAGAGACCCGTACCCCATGGAAAACAATTCTTACATAGCAGCCGTTATCTTAGCTACCTTGTATGGAGACTTTCAACATCTCGCTTTAGCCAAGGTGAAACATGTGCTGGGGAACAGAGCTTGACCCGTCCTCACCCGTCACCGAAAGCTGAGACCCAATATGGCGCTAAGCCCTGCGAGGTGGATCCGTCGTTGTGCACGGGCTTTCCATCGACGCGCAACGACGCGTTAAGTGGTTTACCAGAGCAAACGAGCAGTTGCACAACATTGCCAGCAAACAAACTCACAAACCTCGCCTTGACATCGATAGCTCCGATGATCTAGTGGATTGTAGGTGCCTTTGCCCTGGCCACCGCAATCATGTCGACCTCTTGCGTTCGCGGCAAGGGCCAACAACAACCGGCCACGATGTCAGAGACCTTGTCCAGAGCCAAGGCGTACATGCAGTCCGGCGATTACCCAAGAGCAATTGCTCTGTTGCAGAGGGTGCGTACCTCTTACCAGCCAGTGAGTCCCATCGTTCAGCAACTTACCATCTGCATCTAGGCCCGGAACATGTGCCAATGCATCGATGTCTTCCGAGAGAAGCACAAGACCAAGGAACACTCATCAGCTAAAGCTTGTCTGCGAGACACGCTCTTTTCTGCTGCTCTCAAGGAAGACGATGACAACGCGGTCTACAAGGCTGCCACCAGGCCCTGCTCTTGCGGTGCGCCGAAGCTGACATGTGACGATGCGGCACACATGGACGTCCTGGACAAGATCGCAGCATGCTCAGCAGCGATGGGCAAGGGCGAAGCAGCCGTTGGCTTCGCGGCCGCGGCAATCCATCTGGATCCCAAGTCACCAGTGGTAAGGTGGACCCTGTGAGACCCGGCAGAAACGATGCGCTGACAACAAGCGCTCGAAAGGGCTATTGCCGGCTTTCGAAGCTCATCAGGACCAGGACTCTAGATGAGACAATGCTACGGTCTGATGTCGACAACGAGGTCATGGCATTGGCCATCGTCAGGCACGGAGTGTACAATGTCAAGACCTATGGCGATGTTGAACACCCCCTCTACAAGGTAGCTCTCGGGCTGGTTGTTGCTTCGGCACATTGCACATGCTAAAACGCCTGCCAGGTCTTGCAAGTCATCTCTAGAAAGTTATATCGCAAGGACCCCCTGAGGGTATTCCCTCCAGAGCTCAAGGTCATGATCTTGTCCCATCTGGACACTCTGGAGCTTGTGTGCGTAGATAGGCTCCAGGCATGTCGTCGTCTACAGAGTACTAACTTGTCGGTGAACCTTTCAGCCGTTGTCGGCGTGTCTCGAAGCGCTGGCTTTTCGCCATCAGGGACGATCCTAACCTCTGGATGAAGCTGCTTTTCATCTTCACTGGAAGCAAACTTAAACCGGCCAGGCTCACAGAAGGGATGCTCAAAGTTATCAGCCGCTCGAAGAGAGCGACGACGCTTTCACTGGCGCCTGCCTTATTTAATGCTGGCCAGTATCAACTTATCTTCTCCAAGCTCGAGAAACTGCGCCACCTGCACCTGGAGAACCTACGCCACCTGCATCTGGACGGCGGGCAGCCGCTCAACTACAAACAACCATGCGCCGAACCTCCAAAGCATCTCACGCGGCTTACTTTCTACATGCGGGGAGCGGGAGAGGATAGCGCTTGGTTTCGATCCATCTTGAAAAGCTCAGCCTCCACCTTGGAGGAACTGCAAGTACTAGGCCAGACGGATGCGATCTTGAGCGAAGCCCTGCCGAGGCTCACAGTGTTGCGGGTCACAGCAGATGTTGTGGACGAGGGACACTTTTATCGAACACTTCGCCTGGTTTGTCACCTCTTGCTCCTATCTTGCAACCGCAGAGGGTGATATGGGGTTAACGGTTTCGACAGGACTTACTATCGCGGCAGACACCAAACCTGGAGCAGCTCTGTCTGGAAGGGAACCTCATAGTCAGGGGGCATTCGGACACTTACCTGTGGCCGAAGCTCAAAGCCCTCTGTATTGGACGTATCAATGCGTCTTTTGAACTGGACCACGTGGATCATCTGATCCCTCCCGGAATCCGAGCCATCTACGATGATAGCTACGTTGGGGGCTACTACTCCATCCTCCAAGAACTCGAGCCCTTGGCCGACTGGAAAGACCTCCAATACCTACAGGTGACCAGCTCGGTTGAGTCCGAGAAGCTGTCCCGCATCCTCGCGCCAAGCCTGGCGAGCGGGAGCCTGAAGGGGCTCTCTTTGAACTTGTCAACGGAACAGCTCCGAGACTTCGACGTAGAGGAGGCGCAACATGTGCAGGCCCTCGGCCTCATGCTGGACTTTGAGAATACTCCCCTCTTCTTCGGCGGCCACTTTTCCGACTGGGTCGCCAAGTTCCCCAACGCCCACACTTTCTATATCCGCGGGGATCCCTCTCGCGCGGCCACGGCTCTCGCGGAGTTGGTGTTGCGGCCGGGGACGAGGCGTATCTTCGAGAACGCCCTCATGGGAGCCCAGAGGGACCAGCTCCTCAACGAGGCGAGGAAGCGGGGCGTGGAAGTGGTGCGGGCCTCTCTTCCGATAGTATTCCCTTGGACATTCGGCAACGATGACGGTGTGGATAACGAAGGGGTACCACAGCCGGTCCATCGTCAAGTAGATATCATCGAGCAGCTGTGGAATGCTCGCGGGACGGTGCAGTCCGACCAAGATTGGCGGCTGCCTAAGGTATCGAATAACCCCTTCTTTCGCGAGTAAGCGCTCTTTTGTGTTAAGAATGGGATTTGCACCCCATCTGGAGGAAAGAAAATGCATGGGCACATGTGGATGCCACGTGCTATGTACATACCGTATGGCCATGGGTTATACGTTTCACAGTCATATTGTACGCTAACTTTCGAGGGTCATGTTGATGATGTTCTCATTGTGGTTTCGAGAGCGCTCAACATAACTATCATCGTCAACTGAGGCTAAAGACAGCCTGTCTCGAGCAGCCATCCCATGTCACGTAGATAAATCCCAACGCCGAATACCTCATTCCCTTGACCAATCCATTTCCCATTCATTCCATGCTATTCTTCTAATCATCCCGCATTCTTCCTTCTCTCATTTAGCCCTAGCATCCTTCGGCGGGCCCTCCAGGTTATCGTGCCCTTCCCGGCCGACCCTGCTCAGCTCCTCCGGACCCGGGTCGGCCTTGGTCGCCGGCTCCCGCAGGCCGACGGTCGAGTGCTTCTCGTCGGCCGACACGGCCCCCGACCCCACGTTGACGTTGCGCGCGTCGAACGACTGCCAGTCCGACGGGACAGGGGGCTGCTCGGGGAGGGGCAGGTTGGCCTTGACGCGCTCGGCGTGCTCTTGCTTGGATTCTTGGGGCATATTTGTTGCTTGTTTGCTGCGAAAGGGGTCTGTTAGTGGGAATAAAACTTGCTGACAACGGGTGGATTTAGGGGCTGGAACTGGCACTATGGCACACGCTACAGAGGGAGGGGATAGCCAGGAGGGGGCTAGCATTGAGTGGGGGACTCACTGTTTTTGGTGTTGTGTGATCGAGTCTTGGATTAAGGATGAAGCTGGCTGGAGTTTAGAGCTTGATTCGTGATTCAAATTGCTTTTGAGACTTGACTTTTTGCTGATTTGACCTGATGAGAGAGTTGATTGAACAGTTATTGGAAAGAGAACTCTTATACCTCTCTGAAGCTGCTGTGGGGAGCTTCTGACGTCGGTTGTCTTCATATCGACGTCATACTGAGCAGCGACAGCCCCACGAGGAAGCTCAGCTCCAGAGCGTTAGGGCTTGGGGGCTGAAACCTTCCATCAGCTTCTTGATCGTCCCTTCAGCCCATGGAAATACCATACCGAGTATTTCATCGACTTTGATAGGACCAGGCCGAGCAAGACGTCTTAGCGTCACTTGCGCGAGTAGACAGGGGAGCAAAACAACTTCAAATTCGTAGCTCATCTTGAACATTCCCATGTTACATGATTATGATACAGGAAAACCCACATTAACAGTACAGCATATCCTCATGAGAAGAGATCCAAAAGATCCAAGCATCCTGCACACGGTAGTCACCAAAAAGCAGACTCGTAATTCGTCATACCGACACAAACCCCCTTAACTCGTAAAGAACCGCTTGATCGCAGCCCTGAAACCGGGCTTCTTCTCCTCCTTGGCCTTCTCCCTCCTCTCCTGCCTCTTGGCGCGATGGGCGGCATGTGAGGCGGCATTGGTGGTACCCTCGCCCTCGCCGCCACTGCTACCGCCCGAGCCCGACTCCTTGGCCTCCTTAGCTGCCTTACTGCTGCTCTCCTTCTCCTTGGCGGAGGACTCGGCCCTCCTGTGCGAGGAGCGGAACCTCTCCTCCGACTTGCGCAGCACGTTCGTAATCGCTGCGGACGTGCTGTGCCGCGACGAGCGCGACCGCTTGAGGTCCGGCTTGGCGGCTTCCTTGTCCTTGACGGGGGCGGCAGGAGCCGGGGTGGCAGTTTCGCCCACGGGTTTGGCTAGCTTGGTCTCCAGCACGCTCTCGCCGTTCTTGACGTCGAAGAATTTCTTGCTGCCGGCGGAGTGAGGAGAGTTTGCCTCTGTCTTGGATGGTGACGGCTTGTCCGGTCTGCCGGTGGCTTCGGACTTGCTGTGCCGGCGCGAGCTGCGATGGTGGCTGTGGCTGCTGCTGGTTGGCCGATCGCGCTCACGCGAGGTACTGGTTGCCGGTTCCTTGCCCTTGTCACGCGGTTTGTCCTTGGGGGAAGATGGCGAGTCGTCTTTGGCCTTGGTGCTCTCGCGCTCGCGCTCCTTCTCTCTGAGGCGGCGCTCCTCCTTGCGCTTCTCGTGGGCGGCTTGCTCCTCCGGCGTGCGGTGTCTCCTGCTGCGCGACGGACTATCGCCTGAAGGGGCGCTGTCCTCCCGCTTGGGTGTGCGAGGCTCGGGAGCCTCTTCGCCGGAGCGTGTTGACTTGTGGCTGTCCGACCTGTGTCGGTGGGGACGACGCGGACTGTCCTTGTTGGAGCCCGGTTCCTTGTCGCGGTGGTGTGAGTGCCGGCGCGACGAGTGGTGGCTTGATCTCTTGGGGGACGCTGCTGCTGCGGCTGCGGCTGCGACTGCCTTGGCCTCGTCGGTCTTGGGCGCCGGTGCTGCCGCCTCGTCTGTGGGCTTGTCCTTGTCGTCTGCGAAGAGGTCAGCAACAGAACTGCGAAGCGCGACTTCCTGCTGTGCTCCAATGCTCCTTGTCCTCGTCCTCCCTCTGGACTCGCCCTCAGCCGCGGTGGTGGGTTGGAACACAGGTTGCGGGATCTTGTCCTCCTCTCTCAACTCTCTGGAACGAATTGCAAAGCTGGCGAGCTCATTGACGGGACTTTCGAGACGCTGCGGGCTATGTGTCGGGCTGACGTAGTCGGCGGCTGCTTTGATGACGACTGCGGCAGCTACCAGCTCCTCGGCCTTCTTGATGGTGTTCCTGCGCTGCTTGCGGACGCTGCGGGCCCGGCTCAGCTGCTGAGCCACAGGATCGTCAAGATCAGGGATGACCATAGCAGGAGTCGGGGCGCGGAGGATTTCCGAACTGATGCCAGGGCGGATGGACTGGTTGAAGACTGCTGTGCCTTGGGAGATGGTCCTTTGGGTTGGAAACGAGTCGTCAGTCTGCGTTCCCTGGTGGGATACTGACATGGTTGGTCTCTTACTGTCCGTTGCGTCTGCTTCCGCTTCCTTTTCGGTGGGCACGACTGCCTCGGTCGCAGGGTCTTTGTCCAAGACCTGGAAGGATTCCGAGAGCGGCGCAATCTCCTCTGAAGGCTGGGAGGTCTCCATTTCCATGGAAGATATCGACCTGACCTCTGCTGCCGGGTGAGTGAGCTTCTCGTAGTCATCCACCTTTGTCGGCTCCGCGGGCTCATCGGAAGTGGCTGCTTTCGGGGATGGTGGTGCCTTGGCAAAGAGCTCGTTGACCATGACCGCAGAGGTAATTCCTACTGCTCCCAGTACCCCTGCACCAATAGCGACAGCCTGGTTCTCAGACGCCTTTGCGTCTGGATCGGGAAGTTCAGCCTGATCGTCACTTTCAGTTGATGTAGGCTTGGCTTGAGGAGCGTCGGTTGGGACGCTGGTCAACTCCTCAATCGGCAACTCATGGGGAGGAACTTGGTCAATCGATCTTGCTTGGATGTGGTCGCTGGGTTCTGGGACATCCTCAGTAGCCACCTCCGGTTCGACTAGGACAAAGTCTTCGACGAGAGTAGGCTCTGCATCCGTAGTTGGCCTTGGGGAGTGTGCCGGTACAGCTTCTTCTGACGATGCCTCCAGTGGTAGACGGACATCACTGACTTCATTCTCCACGGCTGCTGTCTCGTTCACAGACAATGTGACGTTTTCACTGGGTACATCAGGAGCCGTGGCCCCGACTTCAGGTGATGTGGCCGTTGGCTGTTCGAGCACGGCCTGCTTGTCGGTGATGTCCTCAGCGACGTACTCGAGAGAATCTTGGGCGGGCTGCTCAGGCTGCGACTCTTGAGTACCAGCTTGGACGTGACTGTCAGACGCCTCTGATTGAGCGAGTGGTGCGGTTTCGGGGTGTGTCTCGTTTTCCGTTGAATTTTGCGCGCGAGTAGGGTCCTCGAGCATAGACCCCTCAACCACAGACCGCTCAACGATATGTCGGTCGACCGGAGGCCCTTCAACCACATGCTTCTCAACGGCAAGCTCATCAGCAGCAGGCTCCCAAGCCGTGGCAGGCTCCGCATCAGCAGCAGGCTCCCAAGCTCTGACAGGTTCCTCATCAGCGGTAGGCTCCCAGGCCGGGACAAGCTCCACATTAGCAGCAGGCTCCTCATCAGCGGCAGGCTCCTCAGCGGCAAGCTCATCAGCAGCAGGTTCCTCAGCTGTTGCCGGCTCTTCAGCTGTTGCCGGCTCTTCAGCTGTGGCAGGCTCCTCAGCCGGAGCCTCCTGGTCGGCGCGCACGAGCTCCTCAACGAGGGAAGATTCTGCCGGGGAGAGATGTTCTCTTTCCTTCGGCTTTTGCGTGTCGCTCGAGTCTTCGGCGGTCGGAGCATCTTCAGTCACAGGGGCAGCCTCTTCTGCAACCGAAGGGACAAGGGTGTCGGGAATACCGGTTGCCTCTGACTGTGCTGGGAGAGCATCGTGGTTGTCATCTCGAACCACATCGCTGGTGCTGGGTTGTGCCTCGACGGCAGCAGGAGTTGCGGCGGTAAATGCATCGTCATCTGATGCAATCACCTCCACAACAGGCTCATCGCCCCGCCTATCATCCGTCGCAGGCTCGGCAGAAGACGGGGGTTGTACCGCTTCTTCGTCTTGCAATGGAGCTGGCACAGCCACATCTGCAGGTTTCTCGGAGCTTGCAACAGCCGCTTCCTGCTGATACTCCGATTCAGCAGAGGGCGGTACAAGCTCCTCGGCTTCAGAAGGAGCTGTCACATCTGGCTCGACGATCTGAGTTGGATGCTCAACATTGTCATCCTGAGTTGCTTCAAGTGCAAGTGCTTCACTGACATCCTCGAGGACAACTGGCGGCAAGGCAGGCTCTTGAGGTTCGTGAGATGGCTCAGGCAGCTGTTCTGGCTCGGCTTCCTCCCCAGTCAGGGCAGGAGGGGCCTGAACGTCAGGCTCGACGTGACTGATGATTTCTGCAGGCACATCATCGCTGTCGACCGTCCTCTGCTTGCTGACGCCTGCCTCGGAGTCAACAACTAGAGCAAACTCCTCCACGCTGATGGGCTCAGCAGCACTGGGCTCTGAAATATCGGCTGGGTGCGAGTCGGACGCAGCGAGATCAGAAACCTCTGCTGCGAGGGAGATCTCCTGAGTCAAATCTTCATCGTATGTAGGCTCAACCTCTTGCGCCGCTTGAGGGGAGTGCTGCTCCTCGTCGCCAACAGTCGACTTGATCTCAAGCTCTGCAGGGGGTTCTGGCCGAGGAGTTGCCGCAGCGTCAACAGGCGTTGCCACAGCGTCCACCGGTGTCGGGTTCGGCTCTGGGGGCACTTCATCTCCGGTTTCGGGCGCCTCGGCTTGTTCTGCAGGGAGTTCAGAATGGATGTCCTCAGCCTCGATCGCGAGTACATCTTCAGGAGCAGCTTGAGGCTCAAGCACAACGTCGTTCTCTGTTGCTACTGGTTCGGTTTCATCAACTGCAGAATGGACTGGCTCGGAATCCAAGGCGGCTTCAGATTCCTGGGCTTCGACCGACAGAGGCTCGACGTTCGGATGTGCTTCGAGGCCGGGAACAGCTTCCCGCTCGAGAGATTCTTCAGCCGGAAGCGCAGTCTCAGACCCCGCTTCGGTTGGTCGAGTTGTTTCCAGTTCTTGCGCAGCTCCAGAGTCGGCCACTGCCTCAGGAGTTGGCTCAGTGGCGGTCATCATGTCGATAGGTGACACCGGTCTGTCTTCCTCGACGGGTTGTGCGTCTACGACACCAGGTGCAAGATCTTGCTCCTGGGTGAATGACGCGCGTCCGGGTGCAACATCCAGATCTGATGCCACTTCCTCCGCCAGGGGCGTCTCGGGAATATCTTCTGAGTCAGGCTCAGCCGGAGTCGGTTCCTCTGTGAGATCCAGTGTAGACTCGGGAAGAGCAAGGGCGTCGGAAGTAGCAGCGTCGTCCACGTTAGGCAGATGTTCCACTTCCGCGGCAGGCTTGTCCGTGACCGGCTCGACAATAACTGGGGAGGGCAGCTCCACGGCGGCCGAGTCGGCCAACTCCGGCTCAGGGTCGTGCTCCTGCTCTTGAGGCTTCTCCGCATGTTGCTGTGCTTGTCCTTGACAGACGTCCTCGCCATCCGTCTCAAGTGGCTGCACCTCCACCGGCTCCATGTTCTCCGGAGCCGGCCTTTTTGCTTGTGCGGTGATAGCGGAGAGGTCCGCGGCAGCAGCAAGAGGTTCGGTTGTCGGAGTCGCGGTTACAGAGTCCTCCTTTTCGGGCTCTTCCTGCTCAAGGGAATGGTCGTCTAATGTGGAAGGAGACTCTCGTTCCTCCGTGGAAACAATTGCAGCGTGGGCATCCTGCTCGCGGTCCTCCTCGTCCTGAGGAGCAAGAGCAATTGCTTGCACCTCATCGTCGCCAGTGGCTCGCAAGTCCTCGTCATGTGGCTCCGCAATGCGCAACCCAACCTCCTGTACCGCGTCTCCGGGGGTATCAAGCAACGCTGGGTGGTCCTCACCTTTTGCCTCCGTCTCGACCGGCTTGTTCTCCGCCGCTACTGACTCCGTTGCAGGCTCTTCTTCGATTGTCGGCATGTCCTTGGTCTCTTCGCTGACGGGTTCCGGCTTGCTCTCATCCGCAGCTGCCTCCTCGTTAGGAGTTTCGGCAGCTGTAAATTCCTTGGTCTCATCTGCTGCAGGTTCGGCGGGGGTGTCGTCCTTGGCTTCTTCGGCAGGGCCCGAGTCCACTGCTTCGTCCACGGGTGATGCGGGAGCGATTGAGTCCTTGCTCTCCTCGACAACCGGCTCGGCCGTAGCATCATCATTGTCTTCTTCAGCGTCAGCAACCTCTTTGGGCTCGTCTGCGGCAGAGGTTTCCTTGGGCTCTTCCGGTTCCCCCTCAACCACTTTAACCTTCGCTTCCTCTGCGACAGCTCCAGCAGGAACACTTTCTTTATCATGTTCCTGTGAAGGTTCCTCCTTGACTTGCTCGGCGACTGGAGCGGCCTCCTTGACATCAGCCGCAGGTTCAACTGGTTCAGGAGCAGGTTTATCCTTCCGAGTCTCCTCGACAACGGGGACTTCGGTCTCCACAGCCTTCGGTTCTTCCTTGTTGTCCTCGGCTGGAGCCTCCTCCTTCTCATCCTCAGCAACGGAGTCAAGTTTAGCATCGTCAGCAGGTGATTCAGCCTTACCCTCCTCGGCATCAGTGACGTCAGTCTCGGCCTCGTCGGAAACAAGCGCCGGCACTGGCTCCTGAGCGGGAGCTGGGTCATGGGAGGGAGCTTGTTCATCAGCTGGAGCGGCTTCCTCGGTTGGCGCGGCTGTCTCGGCCGGAGCTGCCTCTTCGAGATGGGCGGCTTCGTCAACTGATTCAGGTGTCTCATCTGGAGCATCGTCTTGAGCTGGAGCAGCCTCCGTTGCAGAAACGCCTTCTTCCACTGCTGGGGTTGCGTCGTTTGCACTAGCTTCGTCAGCGGGAGCGGTTTCCTCCACTGGACTTCCTTCTTTGGCTGGTGCAGATTCGACCTCCTCGGCGTCCTTTGGCTCGGTCGCATCAGATACTGTGGGCTCTTCTTCCGCAAGCTTGGGTGCCTGATCACCACTTTCATTCTCTGCCGCATCTGGAGCCTCCGTATCGGCATCTGCCTCGGTGTCAACGGCCACAGGCTGGGGTGCTGAACCACCATCGCGTGTCAAGGGGCCGGTGATCTCTTCATGACCATCCACGAAGCGGACTTGCTTGGGCGACGATGGCGATGGAGGCAGTGCCTCGGTCGCGGGTTCCTCAGAAACTGTGTCTTGGGCGGCATCCGGGACAGGAACCTCCGGCTCTTTGTCAACGTCCTTGTCTTCAGACTGGACCTCAAGCCCGGCTGCTGCAGGCTCCGCCGCCGCTTCCGTAGGTGCCTGTTCAGGCTCGGCTGCGGGTTGAGCTTCAGTGACTTCTGGTTCCTTCTCAATCTCCGGGGAGGCGGAAGCAGCTTCCGGCTGGTCCTCTGGCTTGGTCTCATCTTCGCCAGTTCCCGCTTCGTCCTTCTCTACCGGCTCCTCAGTCACAGGTGCTTCTTGCCCCTTAACCCCTGCATTTTCCTCGGGTGTTAGTGCGGCGTCTTCCGACTCTGTCGCAGGCTGCTGAGTTCCAACCACGGTATCCTGGTCAGTTGCCTCGGGAATTTCAGTAGGAGCAGACGCCTCATCAGGAGCAGCAGCATCGGCAGGCACTTCATCCTTGGCATCCGCAGGAGCCTCGGCGGAAGCCTCAGCGAGAGAACTCTCCTTCTCAGCAGTTTCCTCCACCTGAGAAGTTTCCTCAGGCACTGTGTGTTCGACAACAGGTTCCTGGGCTTTCTCTGGCTCAACCAGAGGAATGGTGGTATCTTCATCTGCCGCAATCTCGGCCGCCTTCTCCGCATCAGGGGCAGAAGCTGTTTCCTCTTTAGCTGCAGGTTCGGCAGTATCTTCTGCAGCTGGGGGTTCAGCGCCAGGTTTGTCTTCGGTTTCCGCCTCCTCCGCAGACTTGGCATCGTTGGTAGTCGTCTCGGCGGCAGTCGCATCATCCTCTTTGCTAGCATCCTCTGCAAGCGGTTTCAATTCGCCATCTTGCACCTTAGTGTTTTCTGGCTCATTGTCGGCAGGCGTGTGGTCTGTTGCTGCCGCCTCCGGGGCAAGTACTGCATCGGCAGGAGCTTCTTCGCTAGCAGGCTCAGCGGCCGGCTCAGCAGCCGGCTCAACAGGAGCTGGAACCTGCTCCGCGGCAGTTTCAGCCTGGATGCCATTCTCATCAGGCATTGCCTCAGTCTTGGTGTCGTCAGCCAGAGCTGGTGCCGCGTCATCAGCCGGCTTGTCAGTGGTGGCCTCATTCTCTGCCGGAAGCTCCCCTGCAGACGCATCTTCCTCGGCCTTCACAGCTGCAGATGACTCCTCATCCTTGGCTTCGGGTTCGGCATCCACCTCAGCTTTCTCGGCCTCCGCAGGCTCGTCCTTGCTGGGCGTCTGCTCGGGGTTCTCCGGGTCGGCCACCTTCTCCACGGCTGCGAGCCGACCTGCAGCTTCCTTGGGAGTCTCACCCGGAGCGTCAGCCTCACTTGTTTCTGCAGGCTCTTCAGCTCCAGGAGCGTCCCCGGCAAGATCTTCCTCGGCAGGAGCTGCCTCCTCAACTGGAGCTGTCGCAGGCTTGGCTGCAACTGGCGTAGGGGAGTCCTCAGCCTTGGGTTCTTCCTCAGCCTTGGGTTCTTCCTCAGCCTTGGGTTCTTCCTCAGCCTTGGGTTCTTCCTTAGATGTAGCACGAGCGGCTTCCTCAACCTTGGGTGCTTCAGCTTCGGCCTTATCACTCGCCGTGGGCTTGCCTTCTTCCTCGGTAGGCTGTTCTTCCACAGACTTTCGTCCAGCAGCCTCAGGCGTCTGGGTATCATCGCTGGTAGCTTGGTCGTCAACCGCTGAAGGCGCAGTTTCTTCGTCGGTGGATGCGACAGCAGCAATGGTAGCGACAACGGCAGCAGTGGCCCCGGCATTCGCAGCATCTGCCTCAGGTTCAGCAGCAGGAGCTGCATCCTCGACAGCTGTAGTGTCTGGCTCGGTCTGGGCTGCCTCAGTCTTGGTTGCAGCAGGTTCTCCGTTGCTGACAGGCTCTTCACTGCCAGTGGCATTCTCCTCAGCTGCGGGGACGGCTGCAGCCTCTTCAGCAATCGTGGTCTCAGGCGACGTCTCCTTCGGAGCTTCCGGAGCTGGAGTAGCATCCTCAGTTTCGGTAACTGCAGGTTGCTCCTCGGCCTCTGTAGGCTCCACAGTATCCCCTTCGCCGCTTTCAGCTGGAGCTGCAACTTCAGCAGCGGCTTCGGCAGTGGCAGGGGCTTCCTCCGCATGTTCTGCGGCTTGGGGGTTGTCCTGAGTGACAGCTGCATGTTCCTCAGTAGCAGGTGCTGTCTGCTCTTCTTCGTCCTTGGGCGGAGCCGCAGCCTCGTCGCTTGCTGGAGCTGGCTCAGAGATTGGCGTAGCCGGTTCTTCGGCCGCTTTCTCAGCAGGATCCTCGGCTGTGGGTGCTAGGACTTCGGCATCAACCTTCTCTTCCGATGCAGCACTAAGATTTTCGGATTCGCGGGCGGTCTCGTGGACATCCTCTTCCTCATCTGCACCCTTTGCAGACTCTGGAGATTCGCCTTGCTCTACCGTGGTATGTTCTTTCGTTTCCGGTAATGGCCCATGTTCGGGCTCAGTGGCCGTGCTGTCGTGCGCATCTGCAAGTGCAGGCTCCGCTTCCACCGGCGCCGTGGATGAGTCTTCAACAACTTCGGGAGCCGGGTGGCTGGTAGCCTCAGCAGCGTGTTCTTCACTGACCTCCGGGGCCACTGTTTCAGCAGCTGGCTCAGCGGCAGGCTCAACAGCTGCTTCAGCTGCCGGCTGGTCGGTTTCGGCTAGTACTGTCTCACTGATCGACTCTGCCGCCGGCTCTACCACTGAGGCATCGGCTGGTGCCTCAACCGTTTCGTGTGCTGGCTCAGGGGTATCTTCAGCCGCTGAGTCTCCGCTAGCTCCAGTCTCCTTCGTGACATGAGCCGCCTCAGTTGGGCTTTCGGCCGCAGCTTCCTCAGTGGCTGGTGCTTCAGCTGTCTTCTCGGCCACATCAGTCACCTGGGCTGAAGTCGCAGCTTCAGGAACGGCTTCCTCAGGTGTTGGCTGAACCTGTTCGGCTGCTTTTGCGGCCGCCTCTTCGTTGTCCTCGACGGTGGCTTTGGGAGCTTCATCGCTCGCGGCTGCTGCGGTCGGCTCCTCATTGCTGCTTGGAGCTTCCTCCGCCGCTGGCTCAGCAACTGACTGCTCATCAGCCTTCACATCCTCGGCAGCGGGTGCCGGTTCCGGGGCCGGATCCTCGATCTTCTCCTCCGAAGGCTCTTGAACAGGCTCGACGGCAGTCTCTGCTGCCACTTCCTCCGCCTTCGGAGCAGGGTGCTGAGCGGATTCTCGTTCGGCAGGTACCTCGGGCTTGGGTGCCTCCTGCGCAGCGGGCCCAACGGCTTCCTTCACGTCAGAAGCAGCCTCAGCCACCACGGCAGGAGGATTAGGGGGCTCTGTCCCTTTCGACTCCGCAACCTTCGGTTCCTCCTTAGATTTGGGTGTGGGTTCCGCTGCCGATTTCTTGTCATTCTTGTCCTTGGCGTCCTTCTTATCCTTCTTCTTGTTCTTCTTTCCTTTCGCTGCCTTCTTGCTGCTCGACGCAGCCGGGTCCTTGGAGGGCGACTGAGGCTCGTCCTTTTCAGGCGCCGCCTCGGCGCCCGCCTTTCCAGACTTGGCAGCCTTTGCAGCCGCCTTCTTGGCAGCTTTCTTCGCCTTCTTAGCGTCCTTTGCTGATGCTGCCGTAGGTGCTGCTGTGGGAGGCGACGAGGGCGGCGAGGGTGCTGCCTTTTTCTTGTCCTTCACATCAGCCTGCGGCAACTTGCTGGTCTCGTCGCTCTCCGCATCCTCTTCTTCATCGTCATCTTCGTCTTCTGCGCTTACTGTTAGCCGGCGACTCCTGGCTCCAGGATAGGTGTACTCCGAGCTTACCCTCTTCTATGGCATCATCCTCCTCTTCCTCCTCCTCTTCAGAGTCAGACGGGACGAAGTACTGGACCTTGGAGAAATCCTGGACGGCAACCTTGCTGAAATCTGCATACTGGACCTGGCCATAATCAACGTACGTCCGGGCGGGACAGAATTGGACCTCGTTGGGGTTCATACTTGTGGAACCTCAGTCTGTGCCTGGTCGGAGGGGATCTCGACGGAGAGGACTTGAGGGCTTGTCTTAATATCCTCCATGCAGAGTGATGAGACCAGACACTAAAGCGAGTCTTGATGCGGGATGACGGAGTCTGGGCACCCAAGGGGTGGATTATTGGTTTCACGAATCGAGGCGTGAGGATATATTCGGAGTGTACACAGTCGACAAGCGTTTCGAGCTTGAAGCTGATTTGATATTACACAGGTAACGCAGAAAATGCAGATGCTATGCGTCCTGTCGGGGAATTGCTTCGTAACTTGAAAGTTTTAATTCAGAGAGAATTGGCTGGACGGAAGGGGTGTCTCTCGAAAGGACGGGGAGATGCAGGAAGAAAAGGGGACGGAAGTGCCACTCAACATCCCCACGCAGCAACGGCGTCAGAGCTCGGAGGATCCAGACAAAATACACACACCCCACGCAAAGGAGATGACCCCAAGTGAGGCAAGGCTTTGATGGGCAAGTGATCAATATCGTGCTCGGAGACAATTGGCCCACGACAGTGGACTGGCGCCACGTCGCAACGGGGTTGGACAAGTGGCCGACAAGGGGGAGAAGGTAGCTTGGGTGACGGCCGGGGAGGTCGACAACAGCATCAATGCAACGGGCCGAGTGGGGATATAATAGCGGCCCAACAACGAAAGTTAGGCCAGTGGATTGGGGTATATCGCCAAGCGTGGTGATGAGGACTGAAAGAGACGACAGGTACGGATCAGGTAGGATATCAGGCGCGCCTGGAGAGGTATTTGCAAGAACGTGCATGATAAGACGCAGTCCGAGACAGACACTCCCCGACAGCCAACGGCATGGAAGCAAGCCATAGCAACTCTGCTCGATGGGCTTTGGATGTCACTGTGGTATGGTCAATGAGCCGCCTGCTAGTGTTTGAACCGGAAGAGTCACTTGTCACCCTCCTGGCCCGACATGGGATGACATGGCGTGGGGCATCAATCTGTGGTAACATTGGGCCAGAGATGAAGTGCATCTCCGATGATTCCCTACGTCTCTCCGGTCTGTTCCTGAATTGGCTACTGCTCGAGGAACCTTGGGCGGCAGAGAAGCTCTCTCAGGCCGCAGAGGTACCGGTCCAAAGGGAGTGTCCGCCGCTCCCAATGGCGGAATGGACAGGACGGGCGTGTAACCGGCATGCAGAAAAGTCTGGGAGGAACTGCAGATGCTGTGGTTGAGATGTGCAACGTGGACGAGTGAGGTCGGTTCGTTTGAGGAACCCATGCAGCGCAAAAGTGGCTCGACCCGCGGCAGATGCGGCACCCCAGCGCACTGCTGGAGCGGTTGGGAGCTAAAAGCGTGGGGCAGCATTGTCCTTGGGCCCAGAGATGATGCCTTAACTGCACGACAATGTGTTTGTGGGATATCATTCAGCCTAGACATGTTGATGCGCTCAAAAGCAGATGATCTGTGATGTTGACGTGTCATGACCCTCAGATAAGACCGGATGCCCTGCTGAATGGCTTCATCACAGCAAACATTGCAAGAAGCGTGCTGTTAGCATTGGACCTCGACACCTCTGGCATATTGATCTTCGGCGTCAAAATTTTGGCCCACGGTCTTATAAGAGCTTTGCATGAAGGATCCACGGGCAAAGTATTACGCTAACACAGAAAGAGCCTACGTTAAACTCGACGACAAGGGTGCAATGAATTGGATGACTTCGTCAACACTTTTCTTTAGAGACTTCTGAACCGAGAGTCGCGGCATGGGCCGAGGCCCAGAGCTCTCCGGCAAACTTCCGCACAACTAGTGTATTCCGAAGTCAGACAAATCAGTGATGATCATGGACTGGCTCGACTCACCGCAGTATCTTCTGCTAGCTCACCGCAATGTCTTGCAGACTCACCGCATCGTCTGAGAGCTCACCGCCATTGAAGGCTCTGGGGCCAATCGCGGAACCAGCGAGCAAAGTGCTTGCTCGTTCCGCACCATCAGTCTCGGCGAAGATGGGCTGGTCCCGATACCATGCTGATGATCTCGCTTCTTCAACACCCAAATGAGGGCCCACCTTGGGACTAATACGGAAATGAGTAAACAGAGGAAGGAAATCCGCTGACAACAATGTGGGAATATGACCCCTGAATTCTTCATCGGGCTTTGGTTCGGTGATGCCGGTCCGCACGGAGTCCCCGACATTGGGTCAAGAGTTCTCCGTTCTCCTGAACGCAAAAGTGACGAGCGGCCGTTGCGCCGCTATCAAAATTATACTTAGACCAGCATAGACCGCGGTATAGCCACCCATGTAAAAGCGGCCAAAGTGTCATAAAAAGCAGCAGGAACAGTCCTTCGCGATGGTATGGCACATGGTCCTCAGGCTGGACAGGACAACCAGGCCAGCTGCGCAATGAAAACGTCGGCAAGGTCATACACCTGAAGTAGCTTGATATGTCGTCTAAGACTGCCGTGTCTCCTTGGCCCCGTCACATACACACAGATACTGCCAATAAAACGCCAACGCCAACCTCCATAAAGCAGGCATTAGAGAAAAAAGGACGGGGCATAGATAACAAATAATAAGGGGACAACCAGTAAGGCAAAAGGCATGCTGCAGTCCCAACTAACCCCGTGTATGGCCTCTTCCTCGGCACGGCATATGTTCAAGGCCAGAGCCCTTCCATCGTCGATCCAAATGCAAAGGACAATCAACCATGCCACATCCCCCTTCCAAGAAGGAAGCTTGCCCTGTAAAGGTGGACACAAACGCGCGCGATCTCTCGTATCTTCGACCAGAACCCCGTTCAAAGTCGTTCAAGGATAGTTCTACATGGCCATTTCGGCTTGCAGCTTCCGGAGCTCCTCCTCTTCGTCGTCTTCCTCCACGGCCACGGCCTTGCCCTTGACTGTAATATGGTTAGCCCCTTGTGCTCAGATATCCTCAGGATCGTGAACAGCTGGGCAGATATCGGAGATAACTTACGCGGCCCGTTTGCCGCGGCGGGCAGCTTGTGGACGGTATCCGAGACCGGGACAGTACCGGTCTTGGTCATCTGTTCGTCGAGCTGCTCCTGCTGCATCTGTTCCAGCTCGTCCTCCAATTCGTCCTCGTCGACCTGGTTGCCGACAGCGACGCTGTTCATGGCTTCCACGATCTCGTCGCTGAGCGCGTTCTGCTCCCGCAGTTTCTCCCTGTAAAAGTTAAGCGTGTCAGCGGGACACCCGGTCGCTCAAATCCAAGGTAGTCGGAGGGAAAGGGAAGTGGGCTAGACATACATCGTCTCGTCGACCTTCTCCACCGTGAGTTTGCCGTGTATTTGCTTCATGGCCTCGCTGGCCTTCTCCATCGCCTTCAACGTCTCGCGGTTGATGTTCGCAGACTCGATGGCGTTTATTTGTTGCTCGAGCGTGCCGATCTGGCCCAGCGTCTGCTCCAAGGCGTGCTCGTGCGCCTTCTTGCGTTTCAGGGCCGTCTTCGCAGCTACATGTATGGGCAGTTCAGTCAGCGTCACGCGGGCGAGGTAGACAACGACAGGCCGGAGCACGGCTATGGTTCAACGAACCGTTCTTGTTCGTGTTGACGTTCTTCCGGGCGATGGCATCCTGCTCGCTTATTTGGTTCGTCAGGTGTGCCTCTCGCTTCTGCAGCATGTCGAGCTGTGCCCGCAGTCCGAGGATGGCATTCTTGGGGGCGTTGTTGGTCCGCTGGGACCCTCCCCCTCCAAACCATCCCCAGATGCCCGACATGGTCTGTCTCTGAGTTATCCGAATTATCGAGGTGAAGCGAGAGTTCTGCGAGTAAGGAGCGGTGGAACAAGAGAGGGGGAGGTGTGTTCGCGTCTAGAGTCGAGAGTCGTAGGTGACCAGCCGCGGGATGACGACGGACGGGCTTCGTTTGGGAGAAAGATAAAGACCGATAATGGTGGGGTCAAACAGACAGGCACCACTTGAGAGTTTGCCGTCCGCTTGACTAGGTAACGAGCTTCACCTCAACGAAGACCAGGTCTCTTCTTGAGAGATCAAACGCCGAGAAACGTAGGTGCCTAGGGTGGTTGTCGTCGTAATGCGAGGTCGGGGAAGTGAATAGAGCCTCGGAGAAGAAGGCTGTTGACAAGGTTCTAGATGGCCGCCTGTTTGGGAGTGCAGGCATGATGATGCAAGCCATTCCACCCGCTTCGCCTATCTCCATTGTCGCTCCCGGCTGCCTTCCGACGTTTTTCCGGCAGGTCATGTGCCTGACTAAGCAGGTGGGTCAGGTGAGTTATTAGGGAAAGGCTTCACCTTTGTACTTGTCAGGGATTCGCAGCCATACTGTGTAATTGCCCCGGTCCACGACGATCCGCATCTCCGAAGACGCAAGATCGAGAAACCTGGTAGAGACGGTCGCGCGTGCTTCTACGCTCAGGAAGCAACTACTCACCTCATCGACAGCAAGACATGTCTCTAGATACGACTTGTTCATTATGTCGTTCGGTCCACTGCCATCTCAACTTTGTCTCCTCTCGGCACTGCCATGTAAAAATGTTGGTGATAAGGTCCGGTTCCTCGGATGGTGAGCACAACTGTCCTCGCGAAGCATCTCTGTACTTTGCATTCCTGATGGCTGATACTACATAGCGTCAGCTCTTACTCCGTATCCTCGGGGACATTGAGGCTAGAGCACCAGTATCCAAGGGATGCCGGTGTGAGTGCATTGGTAGACGTGGAGCTCGTGCTCCAGAAGCTCAGCGCAGAGCACATACGTGTCGGAGAGTGGGTGAACGTCATCGGATACATCACTCTCATCTCAGCCGTATGCACTGGCAATCGCTCAAATGTCACAGAGTCGTCAACGGTTCATGTCCAGGCACTGCTTCTCTGGTCCGCGGGAGCCCTTGACATCCAGCAATACCAGCTTTTAGCTCCAACCCTCCTGCAAGGGCGATGACACGATCTTTTCGCACATACTTATGGCAGAACAACCACACCCTGCTGTCCTCGCTTTGCGTCGGAGTTGCGCTTCGTTGCTTTGGCGTTGTCGCTCGTGGTGGGAGCACAGCTTATGCCGGCTACATATTCTGGCTGTACTATTGCAACCAACCTCGGGGGAAAGGGTGGCGCCTACGAGTAGAGACCGGTGTAGCCGGATTCATGATCTCAAAGTAGTTGCTCGACACACCGTCGACCACCACAGAATGTCGTGCACCGTTGCCGTGCCATACAATACGTCGGCGAGCAAGGAGGTTCGTTGTGGATTGTGGACGAACTGGATCAAAGGGATAAGCAGCTATCAGAGGCTCTTAGGTACGGTTCACGACAACTGCCCATCCTCCCACCAATGGGGATTTTGCAGAGCCTTCATTGGCCAGCTGCCACCCTCTCAAATGCACCGGACTATTGCCCCAACGACACTCACCGGTGTCGCTGAGGCTATCCCGACTACCAGTTCCTCTGGCCTCGAAAGAACGGTGGTGACACGGTCCACGCCAGCTTTTGGCGCTATTCTCACGGCGGTGCCAATTCACGGCAGAACTCAATTGGGTATGTGGATCGCATCAAACCCTGGCTAGCCTGTGCTCAAGTTCCTATCTGTGCTGCAGGGACAAGGTTGACATATGCACAAATCCACTGAATAACACTACGGATAATGCGTGTCCATTGGGTTCCTGCCAGGCCAGATGGCACAACGTTGCTGGTCGAATTCCAAGACGCCAGGCGCCCCTACATGCAACCTCATATGCGTCAAGCACCTAACGACAAGACGAGCTCAGCGCTTATTTGCTCTCCGACTTCCTGATCGGAGCTGTAATACCCAACGCGGTCCATGGAGTGGCCAGAATATACCACGATGCGTCGCCGTTGTGCACATCTGAGAGTGGCGCGACACGCACTGCTGCCATGCAGCCGCTGGAAAACGACACGCACACAGTCAAACCAGCGATGTCCGCTGCCCATGTGTCGATGTCAGTCCCGGCGTTTCTCTTCACCACGCCCGCCAGAGCCATTGCGCCATCGGTCAGTTCCTCTTCGCCTGTTCGAATTGCTGGAGCCGGCTTTCGTAATGATGACAGGCTGGTGAAGCGGCCGCTTCAGTGGCTTGTCTTGGTTGAGCTGGCCTCTGGCAGCGGCTTGTCTTTCCCACATCTCCCTCGATTTCAGACAGATATCGTTGATCTGCTCCTAAAGCCGGAATGTCAGTGCTTGCTCCTTTGGGACGCCTCCAGTCATTGGAAGCTCACATCTGAAAGAGCTGGCCCAGGAGTGGTGACGAGAAACCCGTCTTCGCCCTACACGCGGTGAGATCAACAGCCCTCTGATCACCTCTCTCAAGGGAGGGACCACTCACCTCGAAGGTGTAAGGCCTGACAGTCGCTTGCGGACCAAGATAATACTGCAACTCCTGGGTGATCACTTTCCTGTGGATATCAACATTGGAGTACCAGTATTGGTTCATATCCGATGACGATGACATGGTCAAGAGCGGAGTTAGATGTGATCGAAGCACCGCGATCGACGAGGGCTTTCCGCGTCTGGATTTTCAGTTGAAACCCATGGAAGAGGCGCCGTATTTAACATTTCGCTGGCTGTCCATTGGCGTTGAAGATGTATTTCGGACATATTTGCACGAGTAAGGAAAGGGTTGCAGAGTCAACGACCTGCTTCCACCCATGCGTTCCTATTTTCATTGACGCACCAATGCACACCACACCGCCTTCATCCTTTCTTAGCCACAGAAGAACACATGCCGAGTAGAAGTAGGGATACCCGGGCTATGGAATCAAACGAGATTCAAGATGTCTCGATTCTCACTGGCTCACATTCATGCTCGCCTCACTTTTCTCGCCCTATCTTTGCACCCCAACCCGCCGATTGAGCTAGCGTCCAAGCACACCCTTCCCTTCACAGTCATCACGTCGAGACCAAGACCTCAATCCGCTTCTTCCACAGGTGATGGTATTCCTGAACCGGTCACATCCGCGCGGTCACGCAGTCCCCATTGGATGTCTTCCTCCCGGTTCTCAACTTTCACCAGCTAGGCAAAAGTCCAGTGACACAGAGATTATGCAGCCTTAGGAACCTGCTAAGTGCCGTCCCGTTACAAAAGATTCCCGAGCGCTTCGCCTAAACCGCGCAATGTCCAACCCCAGGCGAGCTACTGCGCAATCCCGGCTTGTCGGGCACGGTAGTGCAAGACCGTGCCTCGGAACTGCTCACGGCGAGTTGCATAAGCGCTCCAGAGTGTTCACGCCATGCATGCAGGGCATGTGTTTCACAGGAACGCCGATCACTAGTCAAGGGCGCAACCGCGACCAGCCGGCGACACGTTCGGGAGGTCTGCAAGTCGGCCTTCGCAAGGACTGAGCAGTTCAGCGGGAGCTAGACCTAGCCTACACCGTCAATCAGACAAGCTCACGAGGACGAGTCTCTCTGTCGCCACAGTGTTTCCACCTTCCACCCACTCTCACTCGTCCGAGGTGGCCTGTCGATGCCTTGAAGAGATGGCATGCTAGCCCCAGGTTTCAAAACATGACCCCTGGTTACTCTTGGATCTTGGGCAGGTACCGCCAGGTGAAAGCTTGAAGATCTCCCGCTTATCTGAGCAATGACGTGCGAGGACGAGCTTCGCACTCAGCCACTCATCTCGATGCTCGCCCTTGATAACATGCTCTGGGCGTGGGTATAGACCTCGTCATAGCTGCCAGATCTCGGGATCATGGGGATTTCAGCACGAGGGAAACAACCACAAAACACCAAGGCTGCCGGACGCAAGACATGTCAATGGCGAAGAGCCCTGTAAGACACATGCCGCAAGGGAGCAGCTTCGCGGCAAGATCCAGCACCTGACATCCTGATACTTCCTTCAAGCAACGATAACGCCCTCGCCCTGACGTTCAAGACGGCGAAGCACTGTTCTCGCCGGCACCCCAATCTCTATCTTAAGGATTTAAGCTCCCAGCCAACCAAAGATCAAGGCGAGGGATCGACAGACCGAGAAGAGCCTGAGTCTCGTTCTTCAGCGCTGATCTCTCAAGCCTTAGTATTGTTGGCACTGCTGCTGGGCAAGACTCAGCTGTTGCAGATAGAAGGAATTAAAGCACGTATGTCGTAAGAGGCCGTAGAGTACTCCGAGTCAGGGGATGTGGTTGGCTCCTGACGTCGCTCCAGACGGACCGAGGGCTGCCACGCGGCCGAAAAGCACCGCTCCCTTGCACAATACCCCAGAGGATTAGCTACCCCAACGGCGCATGCGGCTCTGTCCACGAAATAGAATCACCTCCCACTTGTTGCCTCAAGACTGTTGTTCTGTTGGCCGAAAGAACAGCTTGGCCCCGTTCATGCACCTCGTGGTTGTCGGTCTGTTGCCAACGATCGTACCTCAATCCGCTTTCGAAACTTACCCCCGAGCTACACCCACACCCAAACTCCGTTCAAGACCAGGCGACTGCATCATCCAGCAACACATTCGTCCGCTCACGTTGATGTGAATACCGCCTAGTCGACGTGCATGACTCGTTAACAGGGTGGGACTGTCCAAACCCACAGCTTCGATCCACCACCGCTATGACACCCTGCAGCGTCGGGGACCTGAAAACCACCATACAGCCCGCTTGGCTAAGTGGTATAGCGTGTCACTCGTACTTACAGCGGCATGACAAGGTCATCGGTTCGATTCCGATAGTGGGCATTTCACTTTTTGGCGCCATTGGGACCTCCGCTTTATAAATTGACTGTGGGACTCCACGGTGACATGGTGGGAACTCATGGTGAACAGAGTTCAGACTTTGGTTTATGGAATATGCTCAGACGTACCTACGGGGTGGGTCAAGAGAGAAGAAGACGGAAAAGCGAGAATGAGCTCAGCAGGTCTTGGTTGAAGTCCGAGCCGTGCTCGACCCCGTCTGGAGCCCGATTTTGGACGTGCTGACCTTTATATCCCAGCTGGAATATCTCTGGCTTGCTACTATTTCCTCCGGAGTCGCCTTAGGGAGTGCCTGATGAACTAACTGGAAGATGACCTGCTGCGAGGTTAACATACATAATCCTCCAAGAGTGTATATCATGTACAGCGGTAGTAGGGTTCAGGTTTGACTCAGATAGGGGGTGTCACGAAGATAAAAACAGAAGTTGTATGAGCAACTAACTTCTGATATTGTTAATTTAGAATAATGCCCTTTATCCTCGTGGCCTTCTATAGTAGAAAAGCAAAGGAAGGAGAATCTAGTGCTCCTTTACTTCCTTAAATGCGGGAACGACATCTTTGCCACCCTATCCAGACGGGCGTTGAACCCAGTAACGTACGGATCTGTGCCCAGGAAAGCACTCGGGAACCCCAGGTCAAACGGCTTGACGCTCTCGAGATACTTGATCTGCTCGTCGGTCAACTTGATAGTCAGAGCCTTAATGTTGTCTTTCAAATGCTCGACCTTCCTGCCCCCCACTATCGGAAAGACGTTCTCCGCCTTGCTCATCACATACGCCAGCGCGATAGCCGTGATGCTCTCAACCCCGTGCTCGGCAGCGACCTTCTCCAGCGCGGCGCTGATGGCCTCCTGGTCGGGGCTCTGCTTCGCCTCCTCCCCCGGCCCGACGTACAGCGGCCGCAGGCCCTCGCCCTTCGCCTTGCGCTCCTCGATTGCCTTCTTGGTCTGGAACATGCCGCCGCCCAGCACATCCCAGGGGGCCAGCGCCATGCCCCACATGCGCGCCATGGGGATGATCTCGCGCTCGAGGTCGCGCACCATGACGTTCCACCGGCCCTGGTAAACGGCGAAGGGCGTCTGGTGGCTGTCGGCGGCGTACTGGTTGCAGGCGCTGACGACCCAGGCGGGCGTGTCGGAGGCGCCGAGGTAGAGGACCTTGCCCTGCGCGACGAGGACGTGCAGCGAGTCCATCAGCTCCTTGATCGAGGTCGTGTGGTCCCACCAGTGGATGTACAGGATGTCGATGTAGTCGGTCCGCAGCTTCCGCAGCGAGTCCCGGCAGCTCATGTGCAGGCTCTTCCTGTGGTTGCCCGCGAAGTTGGGCCCGTTGCCTTTGCCCACCGCGTGGCTGCGGTAGTCCGAGGTGAACTTGGTGGCCAGCACGATCTGGTCGCGGTTGCCGCGCTTCTCCATCCACTCGCCCAGCCAGGTCTCGCTCTGCTCGTTCTGGTAGTTGTTGGACGTGTCGATGAAGTTGCCGCCGGCATCGAAGAAGGCGTCGAGGAGATTGAAGGTGGACTCTTTGTCCATGCTGCCCATTATCTTGGTCCAGGCGTCGCCGAAGGACATGCCGCCTAGACATAGCGGCGAGACACGAACGCCGGCTGTCCGTGAGAGGACGCGGTACCGGCCGAGTTCGGTCCTGGGCTCGGGGGCTGCGGCAAAGAGTTCTGACATCTTGGGAGACTTCTTATATAAATGTTCGCTTGAGCAACTTCAGTGCGACGGAAGGTCAAAAGATCAATTCAATGATTACACCTACATCTGAAGACCTACATGGCAGACATAACCATGCCTTTATAGCCAAAACAGAACAGGAGCATCGGATATCGGTCTTAAGGTTGCTATACTCCGTGGACTATCATGTGGGTATAGCACTGTATGCGACACTAGGTCCAAAAGCTCCTGTCGAATGTTTCGACAAGCCAGAGTGTTGGCGGCCGCATAGCCCGCGATCGTCACCCGCTGTGGGCATGATCGGTGATACTCGGTCGGGCTTTGGTTCACCTCATCCAGATTGTCGGCGATATATTCCTTTGCGACCTGGTGAGATAGTTCGGTTGGAGTCGGTGAGGTTGGCCTTGGCCTAAGGTATTTCAGTGTGTATCGAATGGTGCAGAGCCGTGAGTAAGCATGAACCCTAACCCCCCGTCAAGCTCACGCCAGGGGGCGTGCATCACGTCACAAGCGCCCGAAGTCGCCCGGTGGTCGGCCCATTTGACCAGGGGTAGGATACCCCTGTCGGAAATTTGACGATGTCATTTCTGGGGGAGAAATGTTCTCTCAACAATTTTGTCGCATGTCGGCGTGTTTTGCCTCTCCTCCAATACGTACTGTATTGAAGCGTGGACTTGCGCCCAAAGCCTCGAGAGACCCTGAACGATTGTTGAAGTCGAAAGCCATCCGATGACCCCATAATATCCCCGTTTCCCATGTCTGGCGCAACCTTCTCCGCCAAACGCCTTAGCACCCTGGGCTGGACATGCGCCACCTGTCGCAGCAATGTGGTTCGGAGTGAACTGAGGCGGACAACGACGCCCTTCCGCCACTATTCCAACGCATCGACGAAGAGCTTCCCCAAGCAGAATGTTCGGGCTCCGCGACGAAAAGGGGCGGTGGTGATATGGGCAGCAACTGGAACCGGGGTGGCAACCGGAGTTCTGGCCGGCGTGCTTGCCTTTGGAGACCAGGTGAGGTACAGCTATGATGCCGCCGAGCGCACTGGCAGAGTCGCTTCTGGATTGGCGATATGCATCAACGAGTAAGCACATCATGCCGACATCGCAGGATCTCGTTGGACCAAACTTTGACTGACTTGGCTTGCCGAACAGCTACCGGACGACACTGAACCAACGAGACAAGATCGAGGACGAGGCCGAGCGCGACCGGCTACTGCGGGAATGCCATAAGCGATGCGCGCAGCGGACACTTAGGGTCTTGGAGAAGAATGGCGGCATCTTCATCAAGCTCGGGCAGCACTTGGTACGCTAAGATATCACGCTCCTTGCTGGCAACAACGTCACTAATTCTCGGCCAACAGAGCGCCATGAACTACCTCCTGCCGATAGAATGGACCTCGACATTCATACCCCTCCAAGATAAATGTCCCGTCTCGTCCTTCGACTCGATACAGCAGATGTACAGAGATGACACGGGACATGAGCTTATGGACGACTTCTCCGAGTTCTCACCAACGCCGATTGGTGCCGCTTCACTGGCCCAGGTCCATCTGGCGACCATAAAAGAGACGGGGAGGAAAGTAGCAGTCAAAGTCCAGCACCCGGCCCTGGCACAATGGGCTCCCCTCGACCTCGCACTAACCCGGTTCACCTTCTCCTCCCTCAAGCGCTTCTTCCCCGAATACGACCTCGAGTGGCTCTCCTCCGAGATCGAAGTATCCCTCCCACAAGAACTCAACTTCGAAATCGAAGCGCAAAACGCCATGCGCACGCAGGAGTACTTCTCCCACATCCCCGAACTCCCCCTCGTAATCCCCGACGTCCTCTGGGCCAAGAAGCGCATCCTGGTCATGGCGGCCGAGTCAGGCCACCGGCTCGACGACCTCGACTACCTCGACAGTAACCACATCGACCGCGACGAGGTCTCGGCCACCCTAGCGCACATCTTCAACGAGATGATCTTCGGCGAAGGGGCGCCTTTGCACTGTGACCCGCATGGCGGCAACATCGCCATCCGCCGCAACCCTCACCGGCGGTCCGCCAACTTCGACATCATCCTGTACGACCACGGGCTGTACCGCGACATCCCGCTTTCGCTGCGGCGCAGCTACGCCAAGATGTGGCTGGCCATCATCGACGGCGACGTGCCCAAGATGAAGAAGTACGTCGAGGAGGTGGCGGGCGTGGGCGAGGACAAGTTCCCGCTCTTCGCGTCGGCCATCACGGGCCGCGACTTCAGCGTCGTCAGCTCGTCCATCCTGAAGCCCAAGTCGCAGGACGAGAAGAAGACCATGTCGGGCGCGCTGCAGGAGGGCATGCTCGCCGACCTCGTCCAGCTGCTGGGCCAGGTGCCGCGCATCATCCTGCTGATCCTCAAGACCAACGACCTCACGCGGAGCCTGGACGAGAGCCTGCACACCCGCCAGGGTCCGGTGAGGTCGTTTCTCATCCTGGCGAGGTACTGCATGCGGACCGTGTTTTACGAGCGGGTGGAGGAGATCCGGAGCCGGGGCTCGCTGCTCTGGCCGCCGAATGCGGTGAGGTTGTTTGGGGCTTGGTTGGGTTTCGTGAGGGTCGAGGTCAAGCTTGAGGCGTTTGAGCTGTGGCTCAGTGTCAAGCGGATCTTGGGGTTGCAGCCGTCGAATTTAGAGCTCGGTGGTATGTCATAGCGGAGCGCGTTAGCATAGCATATGAATATACATATGAAGATACCCTAGACTTGAATTGTATTGAAGGCCTTAGACTTCCGGATTCTGCTCGCCCTCTCTGGGACCGCTGAACGGGCATGTTGAGTGACCGACAAAGAATTGTTATCGTAGGTCACGCACCCTTTTCTAGACCACTTGGGATTATACATGATTGTAGTTCCTTCCCTTTCCCCATAACTGAATGCTTGACTTGATGATCTGAGCCTCGCACTCACAGTCGAAGATGAGCGCCGTTCTTTAGGAACCGTCAATGTGTGGACGTGGGTACACGCCCCCGAGGCCGTCAGTAACATCTGCTCGGAGATCTCTTTGCCTTCGGTTTTCCTTTCGACCTGGGACTGGCCAAGCGTTACGCCGCATGCTAGCGTTCCCGACTTGTACAAATTTAAGAGGTGGTGACTGGTTTGCGAACCGGATCGCTGGCCTTGCATTACCCCGTAATGGTTGGCTATTGTCATCATCGCTATCGTCATCTTGCGAGTCGAGACCCAGCGCCGCCTCCCTCCGGCGCCGCTCAGCCGGCGTCTCCAGTGACGCATCTGTCATAGCGTCCTGCCAGCGTTGCACGCTCACCTGCAGCAGTAGCCTTACATCTTCGTTGTCACGGTCCGTTGCGATGTCGAGCGGTGTCAAGTATTTTTCGTCTACGATTTCCGGGTCCACATCGCTGCGTTCCAGCAGCAGCTTCGCAACCTCGACGTCGCCACATTCAGCAGCGTAGTGTAAAGGTGTCCTTCCCCGGCCGTCCCGAAGATTGACGTCGAAGCCATTGTCCAGGAGTATCTTGATCCGGACGTGGTGTCCGGGGTTTGTCGCGATGTGCCACGCCGTCGTGCCGTCAGCTGCCATGACATCCCGGTCGCATCCATTCGCAACGAGCGCCTTGACGCATTCCCCTTCTCCGTAGAGAGCTGCGTACCATAGTGCCGTCTTGCCTTCATCGTCTTTCAAGTCCAGCTTGGCGCCTTTCTCAAGCAGCAGGTTGATCATGACTTCGTACTGGATCGGTAGCCCGTTCGCGGCCGCGCTCACAAGCGGCGTGCGGCCGCGGAGGTCCCTGAGGTTTGGGTCGGCGCCGTGATCCAGGAGCATGCGGACCATCTGTTGATCGTCAACAGACAACGCTTCACGTAGTGCGCTGCCGTCTCCCTCGCCGACACTGGTGTCTGGATCGACGCCGTGTTCGAGAAGGACCTTCAGCGTGGGCAGGTCCCGCGCTTGTATCGCTGTTGACAAACAGACGCCGTGCAGGCGGATCAAACTTTCGGCCCAGGACGGGAACTTTCGTAGATGGTCGGCCTCCGCGTCTAGGAGGATCCTCGCGACACCCTTGTGCTTGTTCATCACCGCCCGTGACAACGGGTTTCCGGAGGCAGTGCTATACATACGAGCTCCGACACGTGCTCCTCTCTCGAGCAAAGTCGCCACGACGTCCTCGTGTCCATTAGACGCTGCAAACGTCAGCGGGGTCCATCCGCGTCCATCAGGAGCTTCTACGTCGGCGCCGGAGTCGATTAGTGTTTCCACGACGATGTTCCGGCCGTGCTTGGCTGCCCATAATAATGCCGTGCAGTTATTTAGATCCCGGGAATCCAAGTCAGCCCCGTGTTTTGCCAGCCTCTGGACAGCAGTCACTTGTCCATTGGCTGCGGCCCAGAACAGAGGGCTAGCTCTCATTTCGGAGTCTCGGCTCTCAATATCCACGTTGTCCTCGACGCACAGATCTATAATACGTGGGTGGCCGCGCTTAGCCGCCCAGAAGAGGATGTCTTTGCGTTCCTTGTCCGGAGTGGCCGAGGCACCTAGTAACCGAGTGACAACTTTGACGAGCATGGTATATGCGACTGTTTCCTTTTCAGTGATGAGCCAGGCGTGCTGCAGCCAAGATGACTTGGCGTAAGAGTAAAACTTGTAGACATCATGGGGTTGTGCTTTTTGACCTCTGGCGTGATTCATTGTCTGGGATACGACTTTGCCAATGTCGACAGATTGGTGGCTGCGCGCCTTGAGTAGTTTAAGGGCGAGGTTCCGACTTGTGCTATGGGTGTCCATTGAACGGATGATCTTAGATGGTGCCTGTTGAGCCGGTATGGAAGGTGTGACGGTGGTGGATAACTGAGTCTCAAATACACCGTAGTTGAGATACGTGAGGACTATGGCGCGCATCGTCATATGGGCGTCGTCCAGAGAGGTTATCCCACCAGTAAGGCTTGGATCGCTGCTCAACAGAAACTGCTTGACGCTGTGGTGTATCAACCTCACAGTCAGGCTCTCCTCCTCGACCGTGATAAGACTTCCGCAAGAAGCTAAAGCCGAGAAAACGTTGTTGAGGTGTCGTGCCGGGTTCCAAACGTCGTCTCCAGGGCTCACACTCAGTGCTTCGCGAAGCTCGCCCGTCGTCAGCGGCCGCTGCGCCGCTAGGACGAGCTCCAAGGTTCGTTTTTGATAGGCTTTCCCGGCGTGTAGCTTGGTCGATCTGTCAAGTATGCGAGAGAATGTCTCCTGTAGAGTGCTTGGCAGTTCAGCAAGAGCGCATCGGATAGCTTCGTCTGTCGTTTCCACGCACAAAGCTTCGATTTGAAGGGCGACCCAGAGGAACATGCCCTGAGCACCAGCTGATAGAACATCCGCAATCTCAAGACTGAGCTGTGGGTCCCCAAGCATAAGCCTCCCGGAATCGATGCAGTTGTATAACTCCGTCTCAATGAACTGCTTGATATCCGGGTTGTCATCTGGCAGTGGCATAGGGCTGCTGTTGGCTAGAGATTCGAGCAGAAGCGGTGGAACGTTGCCAGCATCTGACCTGCAAGCAACGCATATGCGCAGATTGAAGGCATCCTGTATTCGGCGAAGTTCTTTGATCAGCTGGAGACGCTGCTGCTCGTTGCATTCGTCTAGACCGTCCAAGACAAAGTATGCATTGAAGGTCCGGGGTAGAGAGAGCATCACTCCGAGCACAGCGTCAGAGTTGATGACTTGGCCGTTCTTTTTGAACCGCTCATCTACCAAGGTGAGGTCGGGAACAGAACGCAGCAGTTGTCGGCCCAGAGATCGCACGATCGTCCCGGAGAGGAGGCTGTCGGATATGTCATGCCGGCAGAAAAAGTAGGCCACGGGGCAGTCTGCAGCTTGAGTCTGGAGATTTAGGTCGCCGACGAGGTTGGCCAGCATCACGGACTTCCCTGAACCTAGTTTTCCGGTGCAAACCAACGTTGCAGATTCCGTGCTGGAATTCCAGGTCTGGTACGCAGTCGTCTGGCGGAACCAGCTCGTAGTTCCTCGCTTTCTGGTCTCCTTCCAGGTCGCCTCATAGTCGTATGTGGAGCAAGCATTGAGTACTCTAACGTACGTGTCTAGCTTGTGTCGTTCGGCATCAGCTTCCGCGGAACGCAGGATTGATCTGATCCGCGAGCTCTGCTCCCTAACTTCCTGGCCCATCATAAGTGTCACTTCTGCTTTGATGAGTGCAGAGATGCTCCCGAGCTCTGATTCATGGGTCTTGAGATCTGCATCGCTCGGAAAAGTTATAAGCTGTCCAAAGGTCGATTTCTTCGTCATCTTTAACAACTGGTGACAGATCTGCACGACAACAATGAAGTACTCGGACAGGTGCGATTGCAGGGATTTCGACCGCGGGTAAAGCTGATGCAACAGTTCGTAGCGTGGTGCCGAGCGACCAATGTTCATGAGTAGAGCGGACAGCTTTTCGAGGTACGAGGAGAAGTTGACAACCGTGAGTAGCGTCACCCTCACGAGCGACCAGACACTACATGCGATGATGTTCTGGGAGCTGCCGACAAGGACATCTCCGAGCGCCGCAAACTGCTGGATCGCGTGTAGGATGTTGGTGAACCGCGTACCGAAGCATCGCCGGCTCTTTAGAAGTCTTGAAGCGCTGCGGTCAATTTCTTCTGTGAGTCGCATAACATCCTGGTAGTTCGGAGGCACCTTTACAGAACTGTCTCTGGTCATACAGAATTGTGTTTTCTGCTCAGCCGACAGCTCTTTCTGGAACTCGGAAATCGCTTGTGCCAGGCGAACATCGGCCTTCAGTATCGATACTTTCGAGAGCGCAACAGACATGTTGGCGGCATTTTTGAGCAAGTGTACAGATTACCATGAATTTTTGATAGAATCAAACATTGTATGAGGACGTTTTCCAAGCCATGCACTGGCGAAAACCTGCCGAACAAGTAGACGAGTGGTAAAGAGTGAGAGGCTGCATAGCCGCCACAAGCAGTGCCAGAGGCCACTCAGGACAGGCCACGCAAAACGTTGCCCCGACAGGGGGTTCTGCGTCGACCTCATTGGCGCCCTGAACCGCAAGGACTGAGCGAGGCGCATCGCGACGGAGCCTTACCCAGGCTCCCAGCACACCCCAACCCATGGCGGGCGACGGGATGTTACACTACCTTATCGGAGGGCGAACGTCTGTGTGTAGGACGAGATCATCCTTCCATCGGTGTAGACGATTTCTGGTGGACCGTCAGGACTTAAAGGACACAGATGAAATCCATGATGGCACTCATCATGTATAGAGTGTGCTTTCTGTGTCGTGCTCTTGTGTTGTTAAAATAAAGTTTTTGATGGACAAACATTACTAGACTCTAGACTCGGACTTAGTATACTCTTTGGTAGATACCTTAGTCAAGAGCTAAGGTAAGGTAGGTGAGGTTAAAGCTACAATGTGTGCATTCGTTTGTTCCATGGCTGCAACTGCACGGACTGTATTTGCGGCATACTTCCGTCTCCAGGAACAAATAAACCCTGTAAATCTACTGGGTACAACAGTCCGGGTTTGGTTCCGATAGCCACCCCTTCCCCGATCTCCAGATGGAGAACCCGAACGTCTAAACTAGCAAGTAGCTATGCAAGCAATGGCCATGACAATAACTCCAAGACGCCACGTCGTCCCAAGCAATCCATACCACGCCGTCTAATCTTCCACTGTCATCCCATGATCAGATAACTTGCTCGAGAAAGAATACTATAGCAGACAGCAGCACGTCATCCCATCTTCAGTCTCTTTACATCCGGCCCCGAGATTCCCATCGCCACCGCGCCTCCAGCATTATTTGACACGTCCGCGAGCGGCGGTCTGGCCTGCACCGCCCCCGCGGCGCTGCCATCGAGCGGTCGCTTGTTGACAATGGTCGGCGGCCGGTACTGTCCCCGGTTCGCGAGCGGACTGCCCGGCCCGCCGGGCGCACCGATTCGTCTGGCGGCGTCGAACTGTGGGTTGACGACGTTGCCAGGCCGAGGTTGCTGTTGCGGGACAGGACGCGAGGACATCCCCGCCGATGGCCCGTTTGTGCCCGGTGCACTGGATCCTCCTGCTCGAGCTTCCTGGGTCGACGGAGGCGCGACGTGCTGACCATTCCGTGCGAGTGGCTTGGACTTTGTGTGGTCGATTCCGGGCGTCTTCCGGATCGAGGGGCTCTCCGCGTGTGGGTTGAAGATCTGTCCTGCTTGTGGAGCGAGACTAGCTCCCGTCGCTAGTGCATCCTCTGGTATCTCTTTTACCGCACGGGCGGAGAAGAACCCCGTAGCCTCGCCTCCTGGGGGTGCTCCTGCTCCCGCACCAGGAGCGCTCGTGGTGTGAGGCTGCTGTGGCGTTTGGCGAGACGAGCCGTTCGAGGCTGTGCTACCGCTGCTGTGATTGATGTTGGATTTACCCGTGTGGTTGTTAACGTTGCTACTGTTGGTGGTCTGATTTCTGTGCATGCTTTGTTGCTGCTGTTGAGGCCGGTTCTGGTTGAACTGTTGTTGTGGAGGACGCTGTCCTTGCTGGCGCACCTGATTCTGGGCACCAGTGCTCTGGGCCCCATATTGTTGATTCGACCGCGAGTTCTGTTGTTGGTTCGGTGTGTGCGGGCCCGGATTATGCGTGCTCCCAGACGAGCTTGATCTTGCCAGCGGTCTCGCCGGTGGGTTCATAGACGAGGCGTTGGCTGCCGGCTGGTTCTGAGTCTGGTAATTTGAGTCTGGCGTGAACGTGTCTGTGAGGGCAACCTCGTCGGGATGGGCATCATCTTCCGCAACATTGAAATCCGCCTCGTCGAATTCTGGAGATGTATTAGCTCGGTTGACCATATCAGTTTGAGGATTCCAGCACATACCTGCGAACATATCATCGAACGATTCTATCGTTGCTGTTTCTGTCAGCCAGTGGCCATAGGACGAGCAGTGTCTTCTTGCTCACCCAGAGCTTGTGCCTCTACTTCGGCCTTCTTCGCATCGTCAACTGGTTCCTTCTTGATGAAATCGTGGTGCCGATGAAGACGGCCTTCGTCGAACTTGGTGGGCTCCACCTTCATCTTGGATATCTTGGCCAGGTAGGCCTTGTCGTAAATGCAGTTGCCGAGCACGTTACCAAAGCACCTCAAGGCCCTCTTCAGACCATCAGTGGTACCCTCCTTCTTCGCCTTCTCGAAAGCCGCCGCCTTGCCTTTGCAGTTCTCGATGTGTCCGTATCCGATGTCCTCGTGGTAGGTCCCGTCCCGAAGAGTTACTCGGATGATGACTGACAACCCCAAGCTGACCTTCATGGTCTGGGGATGCTCTTCCACGAAGTCGACCTGGATGTTCTGGATGCTCGAGGACCAGCCATTGAAGCCGAACACCTCGTTTGCCAGCTGAATGCATTTCTCCGCCGTGACATAGTGTAGCTTTTGGCCTCCCGCGCCGGGGCGGGTAGAGATGTACTCCGGCCCAAGCTGCTTGTCGAGCCGGCTCTGCAGTGTGGCGATCTCTTGGGCCGTGTACTGAGAGACGCGTTGTTGTGGCTCCTCAAAGGGATTGGCTATGTTGGTGTGCTGCTGGCCAGGACTGGCGGCAGATAAGTTAGCTTGGAGTCGGCGTGCAGTGGCGACCGCGCGGCTTGTTGACGTCGGCGGAACTTACGCAGGCATATTGACAGAGGTGCAAGTCAACCTGTCATAGGACGCCGTTCGGAAGCAAGCCCGTTATCAGTCAGAGGGACGTATACAGAGAAAGCCCTCGACACGAGGTGTCTTAGTGTTGGGTCTTCTAGGTGCTCACGGTCGCTGCCTGTAATGTCCGAGTCGCGGTTGGTGGGACGCGTCGCAGGACATCTCCACACCCAGCTCTGGCGCGATCACGTGGTGCAACTGGGCTCCAAGGGACCCACTACCTACGTCAGTCCTACTCCGATCTAGAGTTAGCGATGCCTCAGCCCCGGATGTTTAAGAAAATGGAAAGTGACATGCGAAACCGAAGCAGATCCTAAACGCCGATGATTAGGTTCGTGTTCATTTACCGCACCTGCGTGCATTCCAGAGAACAATCTGATAGACTGAATGAACAAGAACATGCTTCTATGCGTACTGGTCGACGAACTAGCCCGGATGATGCTCTGGACATCTCGGTGCGAACCGGCGTCTAGTCTAAGTCTAAAGGGGTTAGGATGGTTGGGCTGGTCGCATCGTAATCGGCGGCACCAGCAGATACTAGGACCACGTACGATTACAGATTATGAAGGCAGGCGACTGAATATCCGTCAGACGAACACAGCGCATTATGGTCGCCGTTTGCTATTTGATGGACAAGACGTCGTCTCGTCTCTACTATCTCATGTGGCAGTGTTGCTGAAGACAGAAAGGCCAGGCCACCCCCCAAAATAGACTCGCTTGAGAACATCCACCGTCTCTCCTTGGTATCCCGAGCCGCAAACAACACAAAGGAAAAGGTATAGAGGGAATGGGAGGAAGTCAGACACTTCCGGACAAAATAAGAACCCCCACTACCTACGGACGCTCCACATGCGTCCCATGCCAAGAGGAAAGAGCCTGGATATCAACGACAGGATATAGTTTCCGAGAGGATAAGAAAGAGAAGAACGCCGATATGCCATGTAACCGAGTCCCAAGTCTATGCCGCCAGCCAATGCCTCGAGAGGTCCAAAAGGAGAGGAAAGGCCGTTACTGCGTAGTATATGTGCGATGTTGTTGTTTCTGTTTTCCGTGCTTGTGCCGCTACCAAGGGCCAACACGGACAGGAGCACCGTATGTGCCGTTCATCAGCTGGTCGAGGATCGAGTTCTGGCCCGAAGATCCCTGAGTCGACGTGTTCCCTGAGTTTGCCGCCGTCCATCCGGCGTTGACCATGGCGTTCATGGCTGCCTCCAGCTTTCCTCCAGATTGTTGGTTGTGCTTCGTCAGGATCTGTTCCCATCCGCCCGTGTGCAACGCAAAACCTCCACCACGCTTGGACGCTTCAGAAATCACCAATGCCCAAGCACGTGATATCTCCTCGTAGGCGCTGTCCTTGTGATACCGGTAAGCCTGGCTGTCAAAGTCGGGCAGCTCGTGGATGACCTTGGTGGCACCGTTGAGGTACTGAAGTGAGACATTCGTCTGGGTCTCTATCGGAGGGAGGTACTGAGCTGTGAAGTCCGAGATGGCGTCGACAAGCGCAACTAAGGGCTGCTTGACGCGGTAATATGTGTAGTCGGAGCTGCTCTGGCCGTACGGGAGTGCCGTCCGGAGCTTTTCTTGGTACTCCTTCAAGACCTGCAGTGCCATCTCGAACGACGGTCGCGGGGCACCTGTGGTAACCTCGTGGCCGATATCCGGGTGTTGCTCACAGATCTTCTGCAGAACGGTCCGAAGCTGGTTGGTATCGAGCGTTTCGAGAAGCCTTGGCAGCGGAAGCGGGCGGCCTGCTAGATCGTTCGCCCCCCGGACTTTCTTCGCTGGTCTCGCAAGTTGCCTCGAAGTTGTTGCCGGAGAACTGCGGGGCGAAACAGACATCTCGTCGTTCTCCTCATCTGCTTTTCGCTTGCGGGATGACATATTGAACGGCGACACTGCAATATTCGGTCAGTGGACGACTTCGACAGATATTTAACGGAAATCAAAAAGGGGTGGCTTACGGGATCGAGGAGGGGAAAGGCGGCTGGCTTCGTGTTGATGGGGAAATAGGGGCGGATGAGGTGAGAGGAGAACGTTCATATTGACGCTGAAATTTGAGGAGGGCGAGGAGGGGGTGACGACGATGATCAAAGCTTTCGGCTGCCTCGGTTGCTTGATGCGATGGTGATGGGAAAAAGAAGACGCTGACTGTTGATAGCCTGAGAAGGAACCAGCGACAAGGATGTATCCAGCAGAGTCGAGTCGTGGGACGATCCGGTGGTCCTCTCTGTGAACAAAGCGATCGAAGGATCTGATAGATTGATGGGCGCTTCGGGTCCTGAGGATTTCGGTCGATAAGCTGGTGGTCAATTTGGCCCCGACTTGCCTGCAATTAAAGCACGGCTTAGCAGCGCTAGCAACAACAACATCAAACAGGAGTGGTGAGCGTGAATGAGTCCAGCAAGCGGCAGGTGCGGCAACTCAGGATGATGAGTCGCAGCAGGCCTGACTGCCGATGAGTGTGTGGAAGTGAAGAAAGAGACAGACTGTTTGACGGAGGCGGCGTCAAAATGCTAGCTCCATCTTGCTCCCAAGCAACAGGTCGCCAACCAACGAATGGAGGGCAGGGTGGACCCCGTGACGTCCAAACTAGCGTCCTACGACAAGCTACGATGTACACCCGCTTGCTGTCTCTCCCTTAGGTATCTCGGGGGACGTTGACGACGCAGTACCAGTATAGAATGAATATTATCGGCCTGATGTATCTGCTCAGATCATCGCACTTTGTCCATCAAGATGAATATCAAGCCGAGTTCGAAGTTAAAGGGACGAATTTATTTCATGTTTCCTGTTAGTAGCACTGTATGAAACGCCGCTAGAATATCAGCCCGCCCAAGGGACAATGCGGGGTCAATTCTTGCAGGTCTAGAGCCTTGGCTGTAGGTAGGGAATCTCGCTGACAGGACGAGTTGCAAGATAGGTTTGTACATTGGTGAAGCTAGCTCTACCGAGTAGTGCATATAGCGTTTGACACCAGCCAGAATCATCAAGAGTAAACAGTAAAGAGGAGGCTTATCATGCTACGTTGATGATCGGGAGGACGCTGGAGACGTACTCGGATTAAGGTTGGGCTGCGAAACGGACGGGATGCGGAGTCAGTTTGCCCCGCATCTCTGCCATTCAAGTTGTTTATCGCTTATCGCTTATCGAGAACCGGCAGAAATCAAGGCATGTCCAAAAAATTCAGCTGCAGTCAGAAATGGTGAAGAAGCAAGTAAAAAGCAAGTAACGGGGAGACCACGCATCAGCAGTCACCATGACGACGGACGACATAGATATGCCCGCCGCCGCAGAGGCAGCGAGCCCAGCACCGGTCAACTCCAAGAAACGCAAGACCTCGGTCCCCGAAATAGAAGTTGATCTCACCCTCCCCGAACCGCCGTCCAAAAAGGCCAAGCGTCTCCTCAAGAAAGGCAAGGCTCTACCACCGAAACCCGCCAGCGACGATGAAGCAGTAGCGGCCGAAGATGGCGAAGAGAAGACCGCAGACGGCGACGCCAAGAAGAAGCCCGCCGCCAAGAAAGAGCGCTCCCCCTACGGCGTCTGGATAGGCAACTTGCGCTTCCACGTCACCAGGACGCAGCTGCGCGAGTGGCTCGTCGCCAACTCGGGCGGTGTCATTACCGAGGAGCTGATCACAAGGATTCACATGCCCACCAACAAGCCGGAGAAGAAGGAGAAGCGGGTAGGCGGCAGCAAGCGCGACGACGAGGAGGAGGAGAAGAAGGGCGCGCAGAACAAGGGCTTCGCCTACGTCGACTTCGCCACGCTCGAGGCAAACGTCGCGGCCATTGCGCTCTCGGAGAACGACCTCGCCGGCAGGAAACTTCTCATCAAAGACGCAAAATCGTATGACGGCCGGCCGGCCAAAGCCGAGCCCGAGCCGGTAGTGGCGGATCCCAACGGCACCGCATCGAAAGCGGGGAAGAAGGTCGACGAAAGCGCGTCAAAGTCGACGAAGGTCTTTGTCGGAAACCTTAGCTTCAACACGACCGAGGACGAGCTCTGGGCACACTTCGAGAAGTGCGGCCCCATCCGCTGGGTCAAGGTGGCTACCTTCGAGGACACGGGCAAGTGCAAGGGCTACGGCTGGGTCAATTTCGAGCACCCCGAGGCGGCGCAGTGGGCGAGCAAGGGATTTGTGAAGATCAAGGAGACGATCGAGACGATTGAGGATTTCATGGAGGAGGGGACAGAGTCTAAGTCACCGGCGGACTCAGATGATGAGGCTGACGGTGAGCAAAAGGAGGGAAGGTCACAGCTGGTTAGGAGAGAAAAGGTACGCAAGTGGTGGGTCAACCAGCTCAACGGGCGGCAGCTCAAGCTCGAGCTGGCCGAGGACGACCAGACTAGATACAAGAAGCGGTTCGGCAAGGATAGGCCCGAAAAAGGGAACAAGGCGCGGCCGCAGAAGACGGAGCGGAAGGCGGAGAGGTCGTGGAAGGATCGGAGGGAGGAGGATGATGCCGCTGATCCTGGCCCGTTAGCGGCTGAGGTGCCGAAGAAGGCCAAGGAGACGTCCATGAGCTATCATGATGATATACAGGTTGCGCGGTTGACGGGTGCGGCAGTTAAGCCGCAGGGCAAGAAGGTTACTTTCGATTGAGTGGTTAAGAGCAAAGACACATTATCCCTGAACACTTATCGATTGGTGCTGTGTTGTGAGACTAAATGTACCTATGAGTTCTGCTGAAACTACAGATGTGCTTGTTGCTACATCAGGCAGGTGGTACCTCGAGGGAAATGTGTCCGTTTTGTGGTTGAGCTGATGGATGTCGGGGATTGAGACCACATTGTGAGCGCCGGGAAGCGACGTGAAGTTGTTGCCTTTGGTTCTCGAGGGAACAGTAAAAATAGCTCCTCCTATGAGATACAGGCTAAAGAAGTAACCTTACCTACCTTACCCCAAGGTACCTATCGTGAACTCGTAAACCTTGCAAATGAAGGCTTTACCTTAGTTTGAAGTTACCGTATAATAGATGCCAACGCTATCCTACCTTACCTACTTATGGTACAAATCACAGCGTCTCGCTCGTCTTGGTCAAGGTTGCTCCTGGCTTGTAACCTCAGCTTGGAAAACTTGCTCTCGAGTTCTGCCACCACTATCAGCCCTCCATGAAGTCGCCAACTCCACGTCTCTGCTCACCCGGACATGCTCAAGATGGCTGCCGGACTTGGAGGCTTCCCACCAGAGATCGTGGCTGGCATTGCCGAGGTTCTCGACGCCTCGCACTCGCCGAATCTCCTCGCGTTTACGCAGACCAGCAAGCACTACTATGTCATCTCCAGCCGCTTCCTTTTCCGAACAATCAGGATGACCCTGGGCGACGCCGAAGAGCCAGAGACGCTGCGCAGAGAAGTGGACAAGTGGAAGGCCACGTTGCTCCGCAGTGACGCCTTCGCCTACGTACGCCGCCTGATTCTCTATTAGACAGACCTCGAACGGGAGATGCCAGATAATCCCTACCTGGCTCTGGGGCCTTGTGAACGAGACGACGACCCGGAGCACTTGCGGACCTGCTGGGACATCTACCACAGCTGGTGGGGCCCGCTGGTTTCTGAGTTTGAGCCCCCCCTCCCGTCACTCATGACGCTGGGCCTCACCTGTATCAGAGACCCGACAGCCTCTAGCTACTGGACAGTAGCGCTCTCCTTCACACGGAACCTCCCCCGAACCACGCTACAGCTCATAGCGTGGAACCGCTCCGTATCCGTTCTCCCCGGCCTAAGCCCTAACCTGCGGACACTCTACCTCTCCAACACAATCCGTCCAGGGCGACGGCCCTCTGCCCTACGACCACATCCATCAACTGGCCACCCTATGCCCCCACTGAGAGGTCCTCGCCCTCGAGTTGAGGCGCTCGCGCGGCGGCGCGTCCGAGGTCGCGCTATACCGAGCCCTAGGGCGACTGCCCCGGCTGCGGCGCCTAACGCTCGACCTCGATGCCTCTCCCGCACCGCTCGTCCAAGTCGCCAGCGGGGACGGGACCAGCGCCCGGGACACGCCCGTCGAGCCGTGGTTCGACGCCTGGGCCGCCGAGTACCTGCGGGGAGCGCGCACTCCGTTTCTCCCTTCGTTCCACCCCTACCGCAGGGGACATCTGCTCGACGTCTTCGCCAACAGCGCCGTCGACGAGGGGCTTGCCCGCTCCATCTTCGCGGGGAGGTGGTGGCGCTGGAACAGCTCGAGGTATCGGCTACCGACGGCGCCGGGTTTCCGACGAGGAACTTGCGCGGCCCGGCCCACTCGGTGCTGGGATCGTATCTGCGCGAAGCCTGGAGTGGAAGTGGTTGGTCACGGCAGAGCGTCCGCGATGACGCGCGACACGAGCTCCACCCTGCGCGAGCTGTGCCACCGTTGCCGGTGCATCGGCATGCCCCCCCTCCCCCAGGGATGGTGTGGCAAGATGAAGATGAGGAAAGCTCAGGGGGTAGATCGCGCAACCAGAGAACTGGTGAGTAAAGGCGGTCCTCTCGCGTAGGTGTGGAGTCGGCTGGGCCGGATAAGGGCGACGGGAGGCTATGGTTGGACTCTTGGAAGAATTGGCCGCTTGAGCTGGAATCAGGGGGTCAACAGCTCCCTGGCAAGGAGTAAAGCAACTACGTACACCGCTTCGTTGGCAGGCAAATGACGGAGCCGGCACAGCACTATTTCAAGCGCAATGATAGGCGGCACACCTTGGAGGGGATAGCAGGAGGTCCTCACACCTGACCACTGCCGTACCGCGTAATGGCATACGTACTACAGTAATCGGTCTTTCATATTATTATAACGGCGGCTCCAGAACAAGAACGCGATATTGTTTAGTAGTATTGCAGGTCAGGCAACTAAGTCATCAATTACACCGTGTAAAAGGAATGATTCTGCTTATTCGAGATGATCACTCGTAGGTAACCATCCACGGCAAAGGTGTGCTCATGAGCAAAGGAGAGATGGGAAAGAGCCGCACCTGAGATACATTCAAAACTCGCCGATGGGAGATAAGGTAAGGAGAGAGGATGATAAGCCATTGCCGACTAGAAAACGACCGAGTTGCTGTGAAAAGGAGATCCCAACCTAGAGCCAAGCCGTACCATGCGCCTAAAGAAAGTCCATTTACAACTCCTTCGCCCTCTACTTCTTGAGCTGCTTCTTCTGCTGCTCCTCGAGATACTCTTCGTCAGAAGCATCGAGCACATCATACTCCTCGTCGGTCAAGAAGCCGGTGTCGGAGTCGTCCTCGGCCCACTCGTCGTCGACATTGCTGCATTCTTCATACTCCTCCTCATACGCTGGCGGAGCCTCGGCGTCAGCTGGCGTCTCGTTGTGAATGCTGGCCTCGGGCGACTCCTTCTCGAGCTTGGGGAAGATCATCTGGCTCTCTCGGGTGGTGGCCGAGGACTCCTCAGTCGATTCGGCCTTAGGCTCCTCATCTTTAACATCGACGACGGCGGGGGCTTCCTTGGCAACCTCCTTTTCTTCAACAGCCTCAGGTATAACTTCTGCCTCGTGCTTGGGAGCCTGTACGTTGATGTCGCACCAGAGCCGGTGGCCGAACTTCAAACCGTCCTTGGTGGTCAAGCGCCAGTACGAGATGGCCTTGCCCTCGCGAGCAGGAGTGCGCAGCATAACTGTGAAAGGCACCTGCTCGCCAGGAGCAACAGGTTGCGAGCAAACAGTCGACATGCTGGCATCAGCCAGCTCAAACACATCGGCAGGACGGCGAGGGTCGACGCGGCCCATATAATCACCACCAACAAACTTGACGGCGCAGTCAGCAGGCCACGACACAGTGCCCTCGTTGCGGAGATACCAAGTCTGAGTGAAGATGTGGTTGGGTGGCAAGACGGTGCCATCAGTGACGGTATCCCGCGAGTAGACGGCGACCAGGTCCTCCGCCGTGACAGGCTTCTCAGCAGGCACAGCGGCAGGAGTCTCCGCGGCCTTCTCCTTCACTTCGGTATCAGGCTTGACGTCGGCAACGGTCTGCACCTCGGTCTTGACAATGTCTTCCTTGGCAGCCGCGGTCTCTGTTGTCCTGGAGTTGGTGCGGGCGCGGCTGAGCTGCGGCGGCTGATCTCCAAGGACGGGCATGCGCTGGCCCCTCTGAGCGCCCGTGGTACAGACTGTGACATACTTGACGGGCGTCTTGAACTTGATCAAGGGGTGCGTCTTGTTGTGCGTGTTCGCAGGGCTGGCCTCGCAGTTGGCGCAGAAGTCGGTATCGTGGCAGACAGCACACTTGTAGCGTACGCCGGCGATGTAGCTCGGTGCACCACGGCTCTGGCACAGGGGACCATCGCAGCAGATGCCGACATGGTAGGCCCGGCCGTAGGCGCGAGCATTCAGGTTGTCAATCGACTCGAGCTGCTCGTAAATGGGGACGAAGCGATGCTCCGGGTGTACGAAAGAAGCATCGACAATGCAGTTGTTGCAGTAGTCCCAGTCAGGGCAGTCGAGGCACTTGTGGCGGACACCGCGGATGGTCTTGTCACACCCATCACAGATGGCGTTGTGTGTCTCGTTGCGGCCAGGTGCGAGGCGTCGCGAAACCTCGGGCCCGAGGACAGCACCACTGACAGCAGGAGTGAACTCATGCTTGGGATGGTGCCCATGCTGGTCCTCGGTAAAACAGGTCTTACAAAGGTCGAAGTCGTCGCAGGTGTTGCAGTGGACGAAGTCGCTCTCCGGCAGCTCCGTCACGCACGAGTTGCAGGTGCGGATGTTCTGGTACAAGAAGTTCTGCAACACAGGCACAACCCTCTCCGCCTGCTGCAGGACTGGCGCCGCAGGTGCCGGAGGCTCCTGGCGAGATGGCTGCGGTGCCTTGGGCTTGGGAGGGATGCGTTCGGTGGTGCTGTTGATGAAGGTACCATCCTTGACTAAACGCTTGATCAGCCAGTGGTCGGAGCCCTTGCAGGTCTCGCCCTGGTCAACACATTCCTGGCAGAGGTCAAAGTCGCCATCGTCGCAGGTCGAGCAATGGTAGTGAGCGCCCGGGATGGTCTTGTCGCAGATGTTGCAGCACACCGCATAAGTGCACGTGGAGCTCGCAGCAGGGCACCTGCTCAAGGGACTTTGAGCGCCGAACAAGCCCGATCCCAAGGTGGGGAATCGGCGGAGCTCACAGCCGTTTCCGTACATGCTGGCCCTGTTCAGGCCGCCGCCGAAGGCATGGACAGAAGCCTCAAGGATGTCTAGGTTATCTCTAATCTTCTCCTGCTGCTTCTTCATGGCCTTTGTCGACTCCTTCAGGCTCATGGTGGACTCGAGGCGGTTGAGGGCTTCTTGCAGATCCTGCAGGGACTGAGGAGGGGAGAGAGAGATCAAGGGTTGCTCTGTCTTGGGCTCAACTGCGGGCTTCGGAGTCTCCGGTACTTCGGCCTCGTCTTCGACTGTGGCGGGCTTTGGTCCCCTGGAGCCTCGTGGCAAGTCGGAGTCGGTGGTGATGCGGAGCTTCAGCTTTTGCTTGGCTTTAGCAGCACGGTAGAGCTGCTTGTAGACCGACACGTTTTGGCGATCTAAGATGACATATGCACCGGCTGAGTCAGAGTACCTCTCGATGCGGGCTTCGACGCCCTCGGGAATGTTGAGAACCTCTCGTAGCTGCACAGATATCCTGATTAGCAAAAGCTTGCAAGAGAACGAAAGCGCAACGTACCTTGTTCTCGAGGCTGCCAACTAGGACATCACGGAGGCTGATCTTGAACCGGCGAGGTTCTCCGTTGTAGGCGCACTTCACAGTGATGGGGAGATCACTGCTGGCCACAACGGTGGAAGCCATGATAATTGAATCACACTGCTGAATTAGCCGGGTTCTAGAAAATAAGTAAGGTTGGCTTGCTGAACTGGCGATGGAGCCTGATGTTTTGACAAGAACGGACGGAAGTCGTAGACGAGCAGATGATCAAGGTGCTGTGGTTGGAATAGAGTGAAGGGCGGAGCCGTTGGCTCAGCATTCCCAACTCCAAGCACAGCTTGCTCAATATGACGCTACCAAAGGCTGGTGCTAGTGCATGTAGAAAAGCTAACTTACAGTAGACGATGAAGTAATATCCCAGCAACGGAAAGAAATCGAGGGAGCAAGTGGTGAGGAGGTTGATGAAAGCTGCGATGCTGGCCGACAAGAAGAGGAGAGAGAACCAACAGAGGATGGGAAAGACGGACGACGCGGACAAGAGCTGCTTTTGGGGGGGGGGGGTCAAGCTCTCTTACAGTGAATGATGCGAGCGGTCGGTGACACGGCGAAGTACGGTGTACTTAAAGGCGATAGACACAGCTGCAGGCAGATAACAGGCCTCGCAATTCACGGGGGGCAAAGGGGCGATATCGAGACCAATGCACTAACGCCAGGCGGTCAGCGATACCTCTACCTGCCCCGCGATAGCTGAAGCTGGGCAACAGCTCGCCTAGCGTTTCGATAACTCCACAATCTCAACTCGTGGCAAGTCCATCCAGGTCTTACGAATACAGGCACCATTCGTAACTGCACTTCCGGCATGTCTCGGGATCCGTCAGCAAGATGGAACATCAACACGATCGAACAACTTGTTGCTTTCTCTCATTCACCAAGCCTCTATCCATGGAGGGAAGTTGCCGTTATGATCAATAAGCAAAGTTTAGACTGCCAGCTGTTGCTGGAAGGGCGAAGAAGGGAGGACGAGGCGGCAAGAGCGCTGGCTGAGTCGGCCGGTGCTGCCTGCTGGTCGGTTGTCTGGCCATCGCCGACCGCAAACAGCATGACTCCGTGTGCAGTAATGCCGGAAGTCTATCTTGCAGGCTCGAACCACCTATGACCTCGATTGTACTTCTCATCACGTTTACATATGTGCAGACCATCATGCCGGAGCTGAAGCTCAACCTGGGGCCCAAGCTGGGACCGCATGTATCCTCCTCCCCTGTGTACGCGGCTTCTGTTAGCGGTGAATCACGAAACCATCAGATGACGCAGCTCTCAATGAGCCCCTCACTGATCTCACGTGCTAAGTAGCGGAAGACACCCTGTCCTTTCCCCACCTTTCTCTCCGGTTGCATTGATCGGCTTCAATCATTCCTTCCGAATTGGGCCAATGCCTGATGCTAGCCGCTAGCGTCGCCTTGGGCGAGATGGGCGAGGCTTCAATAGACGCCTGCTGGCCTGGACGCATTTCCACCACGTGTGGGAGCGAGGGCAGCCTCACTTGAGGTAGGCACCGGGAACTTACCGTCGATGGATCTTTGCTACAAGAAGATAAGCTTGAATTTGGACAACATGGCGATCGACTCCTGTCGGAAGCAACGGGCGAACCGGCATCCGGTAACCGGAAGAACAACCATCGGATACGGACCCCGACACGCTTCCAGCCGCTCAGCTGCAGTATGATACCTAGGTACTGTCTAGATCTAGAAACATGCTCCAAAAAGCATAAAACAGCAGAACGTATTTCCGTCCACTCTCCATGGGCAAGGGCTACATGAACAATCTTTGGCCCTAAGAATCTATGATCCTCTCCAACGCCGCTCCCAACTCCCCCTCCTCATACCTTAACTCCCCCTTTTTCCCCGTCCTCCCCTGAACCTTAACACAAATAATGCCCAGCCCTTCCAAACCCTTTACATCAACCTCCGGCGTGCCCTCCCCCTCAAGATACACCAGGTGACTCACGTACCTCTTCAACATGCCCTCCTCCTTCCACTTCCCCTCAGGCACCCAGCTCTCCGCCCCGGCCCGCGTAATAGCAGCCACAAAGTCCCTCGCCGTCATCTTGTCGCCGCTCGGCCCGGTCTCCCTGTCAATCTTGCTGTTGAGAATCAGCACGCGGTGGCGCACCCCCGGCGCCGCGATGGCCGCCCCGACGCCCCGTAGTATGACGCTGGGGACGATAGACGTGTAGAGCGAGCCGATGCTGTAGATGACCGTCCGCGACGCGTTGATAGCAGCCAGCACCTTCGGGTTCGCCACGGGCCAGATCTCGTGGCCGTAGGGGTTGATGTACCACACGCGCTCGATGCGCGCCGGCAGGTCGTCGTTGTCGTCCGAGTCCGCCTTCGAGAACGCGATGTGCTGCCGGCGCAGCACGGGCAGGCTACCGGGCAGGCTGGCGTCCTCGATGCGGTCGTGGTCTGAGTCCGAGAGCGAGGGCGCCGAGAGGACGTCGTCCGGCAGGGAGGTGGGCGCCGAGGGGTGGGAGATGGCCACTTGCCCCGTGATTTGGGCGCCGTTGCCTAGCCCTGCGGAGATGTGGTGGGTGAAGTTGGAGTTGATGGCGGGCAGGACGGAGACGGAGTCCGGGATGGAGCAGATCATGGATAGGAGGTAGATGGCGGACTCGAAGGAGCCGGAGAAGATGCGGGCTCTGAAGAGTATCACTTAGAATGATGTGTATGGAAAAAGGGGGCCGGGATTGGGGAAAGCAGAGGTTACCCTGTGAGAAACATGTTGCCGATGCTGGCCTCGGCAAAGTTGAAGACGGATGTCGGACGCGCCCGCTTGACGATCTCGAGGTTGAGCGTGTTTAGCACCGAGCGGATGAGCTCGCGCTTGGGACTCGAGATGAACGTCCACAGCAAGTGACGGGCCTCGACTATGTCGAGCCATTCCGCGCGGGCCTTCAAGGGATCTTGACATAGTCTGTACTCGAACAGTGTCTTGAGGGCGGTCCGCTCTTGGTCGCCTTCGTGGTTGGGTATTAGGCGGACGAGACGGCCTGAAGTCGGAGCGATTAGCAAATTGCAGGCTTGTGTTTCCATGTGTCTCGGGTCGACTCACTTCGTATGTCGCCGACGCCTATGTCTACTGTTAGCCGTTGACCGGAAAAGGGGGTTGCTGTGAATACCTACTAGGGCCGCCGACGAACCTAATGAGCTCTGACGAACTGCCGCCATTGTCGCTGATTGGAATGATGTAGTTGAGTTTACATTTTCTTCTCTCGACGATCCTGTTGAATACGTCGACCAGACTGTTGGCAGCGGTTCCTGTCTCGGTGGTCAGTTGAGTGCAGCAAAGAGGAGGTCATTTGGGCTAATCATACCTCCAGAGAATACCGTAATGGCAGTCCTCTGTGTACTATCCGTTGTTCCGTCCATACTAAGGTAGTCTTCCTGGCCGACGAGTGTTCGAGATAAACAGTGTACAATTGGTCTAACAAGCTGGTGCTTAATCAACGAGAGTGACGTTCCCGATTGCGGTCAAGCTGACATATTTTTATTTTGTGCTGGGAGAGATACGCGTCGAAACCCAACGTGTCAACTTCGTATCCATCATTTCAAAGCATTATCTCGCTTTCTCCAAACGATAGCCCCGTCGAGGGTATTTGCTGCTAGGTCTAGGTCTAAGTCTAGGTCTAGTTGTCCTTTTCGGTATGCCTGTGTTGAGCTTAGGTGAAGAGTCACCGTGGGGCCACTTTTAACGACGCCAACCTTGAGAGCCGGAATGGAAGGGGGTGGCTGTGAACAAGATCTAATATCCAACAGATCACACTGCATTGAACCAGACCCGTCAGACCTTTTGGTGAGAAAGTGCTTCGTGCGGAAAAGGCAGATGTATGTTTTCTCCGAATTTTGTCCAAATGACACACTACGTACTACCTACACGAGAGCCGGAAGGGCAGAGCAAGTAGTCACAACCAAGACCGCAAGGTCTGCAGAAACAAACGCCATGACACTTCCCATTAATCACCCCATGTTATAGACACCTCTTAACGCCATGCAGAAATGGACTAACTCGAGCAGACAGATACATGAGCATACACACAGGTCCGAACACAACAAGAATCGGACGGGAGCAACTAAGTGTGACGAGCGGTGTGGGTTGGTAGCCCGAGTACTCGAGACGTGATTGATAATGATGGCAGCAGTAGGTAGTGCGTAGCAGGAGAGTTGCGTCGGAATGCAATGCTCCGAGCTGATAAACGCACTGTCCTCCTTCTTTTCCAACGCCGATAGCTCTCCTTTCCTCACTCAGGATATCCGCTGCGTGAAGAACATCCATCTGTTCCGGCCATAGCTCAACTACCGGCCTCCATATGTAGACATGCGCATCGACAGCACAATCCCAACTCCCAGACCTCGTCCTCTCCATGCTGTGAACTGCATCAGACGTCAACGCGCGAACACAGCAAGAATTCCTAGGCCCACGGTAACCTCCAACAAAAACCTATCAGCAACTGCGCAACGCTCCATAGTAAGCCACGCAGGCCAACTTGTTCTCGCCCGTGCCGCGGAGATATATTCCTATATCATTCAGCAGAGAAGAGAAGGCCAAAAGCATATCATATCATAAGTTGGCGCGAAGCTAATGCTTCCATTAAAAGCAGTGGTGGCTCAAAACGTAGAGAAACGCCCTCTTCATCGACAGCATCGCTGCCGCTCGTATCGGTGCAGATGTCGACAAGTGCGTGTGATGCTTCGAACAGCAATGGCTCAGGAAGCCCACTTAACTGGGAAGACCAATCACGATCCCTTCGGCGTCATCTCTGGAGGGTACGATACACCCTACTGCTGGTAGTACAACATCCCAGCAGGCGCAGGAGGGTAGTAAAATGTGTCCGGGCTAGGGGTAAAGTTGCCACCCATGTTCATCACTCCAGGAACGTAGGCTTGAGGGGCAGGGTACGCTGGGTAGCTTGGAACAGCCGGCAGCTGATTGGCATCGTAGTAGTACACCATGCCATTGGCTTCCTGGGCAACCAGGTTAGGCCCTGGGGTGCCGCCTTGACCATTGGCCTGCGCTCCAGAAGGTTCTCTCTGCTGTTGCGGATAAGCGCCGGGTGGTGCCGCTTGCGAACCAGGAACAAAGGCGGGGACGCCCGCATTAGGGGCTCCTCCGGCTCCGGGATATGCTGAAGGATAATAGTATCCTTGTTGAGGAGGCATGACGGGGTATGGCTGGCCGTAGTAGCCTTGTTGCTGGAAAGCGTTTGGTTGGAACGGGGCGGCATGGATGGCCCGCTCGGGAATCTGTGAGAGAGGTGTTCCAGCGGAGTGTTGCGAAGGGTAAGATGGATGGCGAGCATGTGCCTCGGCACCGTAACCGTTAGGTACTTGCACGGGATACTGCTGGTGGAAAGCCTGCTGGTATTGTTGTTGGACGGGCGACTCGATATTCTCGACTGAGACCGTTTTCTGCGGGCGAGGCTGGTGCATGGGGATAGAGTTGGGTCGGTTCTCGTGGAAGGCCGGCTTTTGTGGGAGGGGATGGGTCTGCGGCTGCGGTAGGTCGTTGATAGACGACGATTCCGCAGGGACGCCAGCCCCAGACATCTCCTGTGCAGTAGCAGCAGATGCTTCTCCCGCTGCGACCGAGACAGAGGCTGTTGGAGGCGGCTGTGCCTGAGGAGGGAGACGCACCACGGGTCTGGAGTTATCAATCGGGAGCGGCGGTCGGGAGATGGTTGAACCGGTCGGGGAGACGAGGAAGTCTCGCCCAAGGTCAGGCGCCAGTGACGAGCGCCGGCTCATCGCGACGCTCGGAGTGTAGGTGCTGCCGGCGTAATAGCTGCCGGCGCCGCCGTAGTAGCTACCGCCAAAGACGCTGGTCCGGCGAGACCAGCCTCCGATGGATCCAAGTCCAGACCGTGCTTTGCCTCGCAGCTTTTGTTGGTTAGGCCTGAGGGCGCGAGGGATGAAAATGAAGGACCTGTCGGCTGCCGGATATATATATCTGGGCTCACAGCCTGGCAAGGATATCCGCACGGGCTTGTCCCGGCGGAGTGGCGGACGGTGATCAGGGAGTTTTGTGTATTGCTTGACCAGAAGGCCAGGTATACTGATCGCCTCCTTCAGGGGTGGGAAGAAGACTCGCACCTGCACGGTTCCCAAAGTCTTCTCCGTGGCCATGGTACGGTTGATTGGGGTGCGGCTCGGCGGACAAGTCGGAATGCCGCCGGCAGTGCTGGGCGGACCGTCATTACGCAGCGGATATCGGGATGTCCGTGCTGGAGGAGGGTTGGCAACGGCTTCGTGCATATCGTGGGCCCATGGAGCATTCGTGAGAGCGTCGGAGGGGTTGTTGGTGAGCGGACTAGCTAACTGTCAGCACAAACGGGTCGATTAGCACGAGGTGGGTGAAAGGACTTGGACGTACTGTGCTGGACCCTGGAATCCGGACCAGAGGCCACCGCGTCCCCGACCTCGGGCTCCGCCGCCCCTTGGGAACGGCCGGAAGCCGTTTGCAGCAGGGCCGGCATGTCGATGGTCGTGCATGAAGAAGGCTCCTCGGTTGGGCACAAATGCCGGGTCTTCATCTCTCTTCCGCCTGTATTCCTCGTGTTCCAGCCGTCGACGCTCAGACGGAGGTTGCTGAGAGGGTGCGGCAGAGCCAGAGCTCACGATGACTGGCTGAGCGAGCTTAGCAGCAGTCTCCTGTACTTTCTCCACAGTCTTTGCGCCTTGGACATCGTCGAAGTTCATCTCCTGGACAGGTCCAGACTTGTCGGAGATGGACAGCCCATTCAGCATGATATCAGTATCCGTAGTGACCGGTTGCTTGGGTACAACGATCTCCGTCTGCCTCTGTACCTCCGGCTTAGTGGCTGGCTTAGCCGCAACCTTTTTGACATTGGGTGATGTAGGAGAGCCGTCATCGACATTGCTGGTGTCACTGTCGTCGGCGGGATCGTGATCATCGCTACCGACAGAACCCTCAGTCAGGGAGTCGTCATCGAGCTCGAGAGTCTCGTGGCCAGCCTCATCCTCGTCCTCGACTCGACGACGACCAATGAGCTTTCTCCGTAGACGTCGAGGGGCGGCGGAGGCCATCGTGGAGAATATGCCGTCGAGTTAGGAGGGTTCCGCAGAGAGTCGAAGGGGATCTGGGGGTTGAGGAATAGGCTGTAGGAGTCGGTAGTGGTGCAGACAGCTGCGTCACGACGGTGTCATACGGTAATCGGGGGATGTGGTAATCCGGGAATCGATATGCTGTTCTCGGTCTTCTTATCGTCCTTTTCTCCTTGTAGTGTGGGATGCTTGGGGTCGTCGCTAGGTCTCGTCGGAGTGCCGGCAGAAAATCAAAATATCCGCAAGGTATAACCGCGCTGCGGGTGTATAGCAGGAATTCAACAACCTCAGTGATGCGTGTCCCGGCCGGAAGGTGTTGATGATTAAGACGATTAATCTAAAGTGACAAGGTAGGCTGCCGCTCTGCCAGATGCTGGGGGGGGGGGGGGGGGGGGCCAAGCTCTCTTACAGTGAATGATGCGAGCGGTCGGTGACACGGCGAAGTACGGTGTACTTAAAGGCGATAGACAC
>JANBVN010000128.1:0-31144 GCA_030052785.1 Coniochaeta hoffmannii | reverse complement strand
CGTCGAAACGACAATGGCTTTGGCAGGCGAGAACCGTGACAAGATGGAAGCGCAAGAATCAGTCGAAGACAAAGACGATAACAATGTCGTAAGGCGAGGTAAGGTGCGGGCGATGGCGTGGAGTCGGTCCGGGTCCAGCTCCAAGTCCAAGGCGAGGGAGCCAGGTTGTGTTTGGCTCTAGGAATCCGAGAAGGTAGGCGTCTACCTTGGCCTGGCAGGTGCCCAATTGAGGGAAGGGGAAGGGCGAAGTCGTACGTAGAAGGAAGTCGACCCGAAGTCTGACAGGTGAAGTAACGATTGCTTGTTGATTTTTTCCCAGTCTGGCCCTTGACGATGCTCTCAGCTGGGTAGGTTGCTTTGGCTGGCATTTGCTCCTCACCAAGCACAGACCAGCCTGGGGGGGGGGGGGGGGGGAGAAGCCGCTAAGCACAGTTCGGTTCTAGCCCGCACCGGGGGGGCGTTTGATCCATGCATTTCTATGGAGCTTGTCCGCTGTCACCACCACCTCTCCACTCATCAACATCTTCGAACCATTTCAACTCGTCAACCTCATCCTGTAACTCCGCATGTCCCGCTTGTGTTGAGCTATCGCGAGGGGGTTTTGTCGGGCGGTTGTTGGCATATGATGCTCTAATGTTATCTTCGGTTTGTCTTTCAGGGCGTTCGCACAACCTCCCCCTTGACAACCTTTCAGCAAGTGGAAACTCGTAGCACCAGAGATGAGGGCTATCAGCGGAACACGTCGTTGTTGGAGGAATCAGATGTCAAGCAGCAAAGGAGACAGCGGCCAGCCAACTCATCTAGCATGAACCTGCCTTGCTCGGCAGCCACGCACATGCAGCGGCTCCCCGGAAGGAAGCCTGAGCTTTCCTATCGTCGTCAGTATGCTGTATCATGATGGTCCAATTCTGCGTCAGTTGATCGGCTCGTCGTAATTGTTCTGAGCCTTTGATACGCTTTCGAGGCTGTCATGGAGTCAGGGTCTCGACCTGTCTGGAGATGTATGATCCCCTCCCAGCGTTCGACCGAAGTCCTCATTACAGGATCCAAAGCACATGCCGGCGGTGTTGCCGGAGTTTGAGTACACTATTTCCACGGTAGATAACGCGATATGATGGTTCGATATTGACAAGACTACTGTAGTGGACGACGTGCCTGTCATAAACGAGCAGACGACGAGAGCAATAGAAAGCTGAACGACTCGACGTTGACGATTGATTATACTACGCCTGAATATGGACGGAGTTGAAGAGCTACCTCCAATGATCCTAGTCATGTGTGATACTGCTACGGATGGTACAGAGCAATCCACGCTTCGATCGTTATCCTCACATACATGATGCCAAGGCTCGCTGACGCACCGAGATATGTGTATCGATATGGATGTCCCGGAACTAGAAAGGGTGGTATTGTCAGATCTGAGATCACACCATGGGACACCTGAAGTGCCGGCTCTGCTCGGTACAGACAAGACACGATCCTGTTGTGGTGGGTTGGAAGCAATACGGTACGGTACGTGAGCAATTGCCTCACCAACAGATCATATCAACGCAATGGCGCACATGAGTGAGTCCGGCTAGCTTCGACCGGGAAGATGCCGGTTTCCCCTTGTCCGCTTTATAGGAAGCTTAGGATGGGACCCAGATAACAGTAAGGCCACGTACAGACACATACACGCATAGGTGGTGCATATTTGCTCGGTATGTTGGAATACTATCAAAACCTTGACACGCACCGTTGCTAAAAACACTGATGTCTCGTACTGGCGCGATGCTCGACAACTGGTTGGCAACACGCTCTCCAGCTCTCGCAAGGAAGACTCGGCATCACGCCAGTTGGGGAGCGTGTGTTTTATCCTTTACAAGGATGGCAGAGAGAGCTTACTGGCAAGGATTCAGCTTTCACCCAACTCGTCCTGTTGGTAGCAGTACCATTAGCTCCCAGGCTCCAAAGTGTCTCGCCCAGCTCCGTAGCAGGGTGCGGCTCGGCGTGTGATCCCCCCCCACGGAAATCACCCTAGGGTTACCCCTGTCAGTGACTTAGAGCCAATCATTGTCCGTTTTTTCAGCGACCTCGCCTTTGGGCTTCGGAGAATTACCGAAACACCAACAACACCATACCCAAAGCGCAGATTGATTGAACGGACGATTAAGTTAAGGACGACGCACTCAAACTCGCATTGCTTGCTCTCTGAATTAGAGATTCATCAAGGTATTCTTCAGTCTTCAATCGTCCAGACGAGCCTTCGCGGTAACGGCCCATCCAAAATAAATCCCACAAGGCATCATAGGTCATTCATTACACACATTGGGACGACAATCTGCCTCTCATCGGCATAACAGGTCCCTCCGTCCCTCCAAAGGGGTGGCGAAGCCGCTTACTGGCCGGCATCAGTGGGAGGATCCAGGTTCTGCGTCTTCTCGATCTTGGGCACGGCGCCGAAGCGGTTGTTGCCCTGGTCCCAGATCTGGTAAAGTGAACATCAGCAACTCATGCCGTTATACTCATGAAGGGGTGAGGCAACTTACAGCGTAGATAGACTTGAGGAACGTGTCTCCCAGGATATCGAAGGTCATGTCACCGCGCGACTGGACACCTCCGTACCAGTGGTTGGCATCAGCCGGAGCAAAGACCAGGTCCTCCTTCTGGATGACGAACTGCTTGTCACCGATCGCAACGCTAAAGTCCGGCAGGTCCTCTGCCTTGACAGTGTTGGGCACGATATAGCCCTGGTACTGGCTGGAGTACGTCGCGCCCTTGATGGCCTTGTACAAGGCATCGCAGACCTGGTCCGAGACAAGCGCCAGGGTGGTGCCGGTGTCGACAATGGCCGTGTTGTCGGCCTGATTGATGGTCTGGCCGTTGACGATGGCCGAAGTGCTGGGGACCTGCCAGAATCCCTGCGAGTTGTCGATTTTGGTCCACGCGATCTCTTCTCCGGACGCCTTGACGAGGTCCTCATCAATCCAGCCAAAGGTGTAGAAGCTCTTATCGTCGTCGTCCCTCAGGCTGTAGAAGGCCGAAGTGAAGAGCTCGGCCTCCTTTGGGATGTCTTCTTGCGTGATCATGTTGGTAACCGGCGTCGGCTGGGGATCAGGAGCGCCCTCAGAAGAGATGGTGTTGATCTGTGGAAAGGCTAGACCGAGCAGGCCGTCACCTGTGCCCTCCGCAAACTGGGCGGCGAGAGACTTGGCCAGCTCGACAGCTTGGTTCTTAATCTGGACACCGCCGATGGTGACGACGTCTGTGCCGACGTCTCCCGAGGCCGAGCTGCCGTCGCCGTACTGGATCTTCCACGTCTTGCCCGACGTCTTCTTGAAGGTGGAAGACTTGGAGGGGTCGAAGAGTGTGTGTCCCGAGGTCGAGGCATGTTGAGTCTCGGTTGAGAAAACCTGATGATGGTCAGATAGGCTCCAGTCACGTCAAGGAGGACATCTTACCCAGAGATCGGAAGAGCCAGTGTCGAAGTCCAACTTGAGCGTCTGCGGAGGGGTGCCGATCTGCACCTCGCAGAGGTACATCGAGTCATTCTGCTGGTCCTCGGCAGTGACCTCGCCGGTCTGCGCGTCGTCCTCGCCAGTCTTCTTGACCAGCTGGTTGTACATGCGGACCCGGCCGCCCTTGGGGATCAGGCTGCCCATGAGACCACGCTGATGGATACGCTTGGCGTGGAAGTATGGGCCCGGCTTGGTCGGGTTGAAGCCGAAGCGGTTCATCAGGTAGACGTACGACTTGGTGCCATGGCGCTGGTAGTTCTTGTTGGGGATGACCTTGACCTTGTGCAGGCCGAGATCACGCCTGAACTTGGCCTGGGCTTGGAAGATGGCCTCCATGGTGGCAGAAAGCGTATCGAGGGATGACCGTGAGAGATGGACGTCGATAGATATGTGTTACTGTCAAAGATATGCTAGCAGGACGTGAAGAAGAGGTCGAATTGCGTATCAGAAAGGGCGGCTTGGAGAGTATGGTGTTGGAGGTTGACTAGCGATGGAGAGAAGGGAGAACGGCAACTTATATAAGTCTCAGATGGGTTTGGTTCCAGCCAGACAGTTCGAATCATTCATCACAAGGGTGAAAACAGGTTAGAGCGACTCTATGATCTCGATGCCACCTGGTGCAGAAGCGCTTGCCTTCAAGATGCTGCACCTGTGTCCAATTACCAAAGGGGAAGGCTCCAGGCTAGCAAGCATCGCCAAAAGAGGACTGTTTCCCCTAGAGGCAAGTGGATCGATGCCATGCGCTTGCCATGATTACACGTAGGACTTCCTCAAACTGGAACTTGGACTGATGTCCATCCCTGTGAGTGAAGTACGACTTGTCGATCCTAGCTGGCGGCATCTATTCTAGGCGCAACTGCCGTAGCATCACAGATAAGAAACAGCGGCGGCGAGGGGGTGAAGGGCCCAAGTCTGGTGACGAAACGACACTGCAACCTGCCTGAGGTGGCTGAGGTGCCTCCCGGTCTGCGCTGCCGGTCAGTCCAGTCTGGCGTCATCATCGCCCGCAGACCTGAGACGGGCAGTCACATCTGGGTGGTACACGTAAACCCGGTCGGCAAGGGATCCAGCCCACGGGTTGGCCAAGCCGGGATCGACCCCAGCACGAGAGTCTAGCGAGGAGCGTCCCCTGCCAAGGCACGGGAGCCAAGTCGTGGCAACGGCAGGCTGAACGGCCTTAGAGATCGACATACTAAGTCGTGGATTCCAGGTCTGGATAGTTATTTTAGTTCCCACGGGATTTGCCTCCCCATCCCGTCTGACCTCACAGTAGTACCTACCCGTACTACCGCATTCACGGCGCGACCGAACCCAATGTGTGCCTGCGTACTGAGCCGGACTCCGAAATGTTCAAAGCTCCATCACCTAGGTATGCGGGCGAGGGGTTGGGACAACCACAGCAAAACTGCAAGGATCTTGCCCCGGGAAAGAGATGGGAATAGGTATGTATGGCGTGGTCTGAAACACCTGCCGGCATCTCGAGCTGTGGTAGGTCCACTGGCCACGAGAAGAAACACAAACCGGAAAGCTGCTTAATGCTCGCAGGCCGTTGACAGTCACATATCGAGAGCGATGATGTAAAGCCGCTGCAGCCCACTCGACCTAAGTTCGCAGACTCAGGGATGGCAGGACAGCTCAGAGCTACCACGAGTCGTCACATTCAACCTCCCTGAGGTGGCTTCAATGCCTTGAGTCTTGAATTGACAGTGCGTGCCTGGTGTCACAATACATATGACGTTGTCAAGATCAGCAGCGGTCCAGGCAAACTCAGGTGAAGGCACGCATGCGAGGTGCCGCATCAAGATGCTAAGCTACCCTACACAATAGGGGTCCTGTCGCCAAGATCTTCCAGAACCCGACCACGCCGATGCCAAGTCTCCTCTAATTGAGCCTCACCCTCGTCCTCACCTCGATATAAATAATGTACGATGGGTATAAGTCCTATTGCTTGAACCTCAATAGACACAAATTCGCATAGAACTTCGAACCCCTTGGCAATCCATCCGCACATCACCATGTCCCAATCCTTCCACCTCTTCACCTCCCTCCGCTACGACCCCTCTCTCACCCACATCCCAGACCGCAACCTATCGCACGTCGCCGGATGGAACTCCTCTACCTCATCACCCTTCTACATGCTCGACCTGCACCGCGACCGCGTGCTGCGCGCCGCCAGGCACTGGAACTGGCACAGAGCCGTCGAGGCGCTGGAAGGCGACGCCGGCCTGCGCAGGCTCGCCGACTTCCTCGCCGCCTCGCTGCTGCCGCCTCGGGGAGAGGAGGAGACACAGCCACTGAGGGTGAAGGTTACTGTCTCGGAGGACGGCGTGCTCGGGTGCGAGACGTCGACCGCGACGCAGACGCCGCTTGAGAATCTGTTTCCGGTGCGACTGCCGGAGCCGGGGACGGTGGCAGGTGGTGGTGATGGTGGTGGAAGTGGGCTACCCTCGAAGGAGGTGGTGTATGAAGTCGTGCTCGACCCTGCTAGGACGGAGCGGTCTGAGTACACTCACTTCAAGACTTCGCAGAGGATGTGGTATGACGAGGCGCGGCAGAGGGCTGGGATTAAGCTGGGTGACTTGAAGGAAGTTCTTATTGTCGGGGAGGATGGGGAGGTTATGGAAGGCAGTACCACGACGCCATACTTCTGGAGGAATGGTAGATGGGTGACGCCGCCCGTGCCGTCGAGGTATAGTTCCGCCGATGGCAGTGGTGGGAATGATGGGACGACGAGGAGATGGGCGTTGCAGAGGTAAGCCCGCGATCAGGGGTTGGGCGAATAAACCGATTGGCTGACATGGTTTCAGGGGCATTGCTGTGGAGGAAGCAGTGCGAGCTGACTCGGCCCAAGACGGGGAGGAGGTATGGTTAAGTAACGGTGTCAGGGGGTTCATGTTTGGGAGGATCAGGCTTGGTTGACATGGGGATTCCTGGCGTTCCTCTCACATACGGGTGCGGGTCGAGACGTGACGAGCGAGTGTACAAGTGACGAGGAGCTGAAGCCGTACTTTTACGTCTGAAATGCTCCAATCGGCCAGGACGAGATTCAACCAGCTGCAGTGTCACGGTTCTCAGTGATAGCAAAGCTCTTTTTAGCACGAAGTGCGCCTAAGTCTAACAGCGAATAACTACCCAGTTCCCGTATTCCAACAGCAATCGTCAAAACCAAGTCCCCTCTCCTCCAGCACTACAATTAAGTACACATATCGTGCTAAACCATGGGCGTAGTGCGATCGAACAATAAACAACAATGACTGAAACCACCCGGGAGCTCATTAACCCGGACAGGGGCCTATAAGCCCTCCGACAGGAACAAAGACGGCAACCAACTTCAACGCTTCTGTGTCGCCCATTCTCTCGTTCCATGGGTGTGGGACGCTGTTGCGGCTTGTCCCAAATCGCTGGACCAACGTCCAACTCTTTGTTTAATCCAAAACCAACAAGCATACTTTCGAACCCGACAACATCCAAAAAGAGCATCAACCGCATCCTCATCACTTCGTCGACTTCTGCGTAAGACCGACACCAACACCAATAGCAATGGCGATCAAGATGATCAGCACGACGATACCGAGGCATATCCACTTGTTCCGGCGGGCGCGGCGGGCGTGCACGATGCCCTTGTCGACCTCCTCGGTGCCCTTGCCGATGTTTTCGTTGGTCTGCTCCGTCTGGTGCTCCGCGTTCTGGATGATGGGGTCCTGCTGTACCACCATGGTGTCGAGGTCCTGGAACAGGTTCGCCAGCTCCATCATCGTCTCCTCGATGCGCTTGATCTCGTTGTGCCGCGCCTGCACGTTGCCGAGCACGGAGCGCGCCTGGTTGGTTCGTTCATTCCGGAGCTGGAGTAGCAAAGTCAATGATGTTGCGCTTGGAGTAATGGTCAGGGGGTTAAAGAGTGGTACGTACTGCCTGCTGGAAGATACCGCCTTGCTCAAAGCTCTGGTCCGCCACTGCATTCCGGGCCTCCTCCTCGGTCGCGTCGGGGTTGACGACTCGGTACTGGCGTGCCATTTGCGCCCGCACTTGCTGGTTGTAGTTGCTCTCTAGCTGCAGCAGTCTCTCGTGCCTGGACCGGAAGTTCCTCATGAGCAGGTCAATGTGATTCTGCTTGGCCTTGTCCGCTCCGGCCTCGTTCTTCAGCGACTGGAGCTGCGAGCGGATGCCCTGCGCCGTCATCCTGAACCGCTGGATCATCAGCTGTATCTGCTGCTGCTCGCTCTCTGGATTCGTGCTCTGGAGCGCCTGCTCCTGCTTGTTCGATATCTGCTCGATCTCGCGGTCCAGTTCCTCGATCTGCCGGCCGATCTGTTCCCGCTTGTTGTAGAAGTCGTTGCCGCCTCCTCCGTATCCATCTTGTCCAGCAGGCGCGGGACTGCTGTAGTCGCCGTATGCTCCCGACGCAGCCGGTGCGTTGTTGTACGACTGCTGCTGGCCGTAGGACTCGTACTGGCCCGGTTGGTAGGTCTGCAGCTCGTGCTGTTCCTGCTGGCCCTGCTGGCCACGGCCGTAGCCCGCCTCGGTGTTGGAAGCCGAAGTGTACGGGTTCCCGTACGGGTTGCCCTGGTCTTGGTAGCCGCCGTAAGACATATTTTGCTGTTCTCGATGTCAATTGACCGTGGTGGCGGCGTTGATGGAAAGGCCGGATGTTCGTGACGTTGACGTGAGAAACGAGAATGCGCGGCGGGAGGCTGTGATGCGGAAAATGGCTGGAGCGATCCTACTTTTTGCGGGGTCTGGATTGGTGGAACAGGGGTCTAGATGTGAGTTTAATTTCGCTGTGGATACGACGCCGGCGGCCGCAACGGGTCAACAAGATCAGTGTGTGATCTTGAACTCCAAGGAGTCTGGCGCGGCAGGATGAAAAAAACGGAAACACCTGGGCGGCGGATTACCCGGACAGAGGGGTAGCCGGTCTTCTTCAACAGATGCACGCTCCACCGTGGTGTCACTTACACTTATACATTGATGATATGACTGGTGGCGAGCAGTCAGCCACAATGGAGCTCCTGTAAGTCAGCAGCCCGCCTTGCCGCATCGCCCAAAAGCCCACCCGTTTAGGCTTGTGCCGCGGCTCATACGCGAACGTGGAGTCGCTGCGTAACCAACGAGGCTGTGAGGTCAAAACCATCTACCTGATCGCCAGTCGGTGAGCAGGTCGATATGATGGATCAAGAAATAGGCTGGAAGAACCTCGAACTGGCCTGTGTGGTTGCTGGACCAACCCATAATGACCTTTCACTCATCCTTCCACTTACCGAGACATGACACTTTTCTCACCATATATCACTGGAGGCAGACAGAACAGGCACTCCACACTCAGGTAGGAAGTCAGACAATGCATACTACCAAGATATCTATCATCTGCCTCCTTATTAAGGTGCACCATCGCCGCTACTCGTACAAAGCGTGCCCTGAAAGCCCAGCGCTGAATGCACCCCCCCGAGGATGCACATGACGAGAGGGAAGATTAATATATGTACAAAAAAGGTGGAAGGGACCGCCACCACCGTATCCAGCTCCCTCCTTCTATACTACACAGACCCTGCAATATCGTCCCCGTGTTGCACGCAATGAGAGAAGGTAACGCCAACATGCGACGATCGTAGCGCAGCGGCTCCACGTGGTAACTTCTCACACAACCTCAGGTAGCGTCCCTAGCGCATGGCTGCCATCCCAGACAGCTTAGACGCCAGTTGCGGGTACTTCTCTTGCACCTGGATCTGCGTCCGCGTAGCCTCGGCGTAGGAGAGAGCGTTCACAAGCTCGCCTTCCGTTCTTGCGAGTTCGGCGGCGCGCTCGAAGTACTTGAGTGCTTCTGTAACCTTGCCTTGCTGAAGAAGGAGCTGAGCCATCGTAGCGACAGCGATATCGCACTCGGGGTCGACTGGACACTGGTTAGCTGCCGTTCCGGTGCCACGGAAAGGAGGAGATGGCAGGTAACATACTAAGGAGCGCCTTCTTGCACAGGCTTTCCGCTTCAGCGAAATCCTGCTTCCACTGGAACAGCGCGAGCGACTTGTTGATCAGGGGCAACACATTCATGCTGGTCGGCTTAGTCTTGCTCTCCATCTCGATGGCAGTGTCGAACTGCTCGACGGCCTCCTGGAACTTGCCCTGGTCGAGCAGCAACTCTCCGTAGTAGTTGTAGACGTCGGGCGTGTTCTCGAAGTTCTTCTTGCAGCGCCGGAAGGTAGCCATGGACGATGCGAGCGAGCCCATCTTGTACTGCGTGACGCCCAGCTGGATGTGGGAGAAGATGAAGTCCTTGTCCAGGTCAATGGACTTCTGGTAGTCCTTGGAAGCTTCAGTGAACTCCTGCTTGATGAAGTGCAGTTGGGCCCGGTGGTAGTAGATGTCAGGATCGTTGGCGTCCATCTCAAGGGCTTTCTTGAAATCCAGCTCTGCCTTCTCGGGTTCGCCTGTAGATTATTAGACCGCAAATCATTCATGTGGAGTCACCTCTGTACTCACCCAATTCCAAGTTCATGCTGGCGCGCTTGATGTAGCTCTGTGTCATGGAGGGATCCAACTCGATGCTCTTGGACAGATCAGCGAGCGCCTCCTCGTGCTTGCCTTGGAGGCAGCGGAACGTTCCCCTCATGTTGTAGGCAAACGCCTCGAAATTGCCCAGGTCACCGAGTGCCAGTGCCTTCTCGAACGCTGCCGCTGCCTCCTCGTATCCCTCACCGGTCTTTCTCTCCAGAGATCGGAGACCAAGCTGCAGTTGACCCTTGCCAGTGTCCTCGGCCAGCTCAACGGTGTCTTCTAGGCCGGCAGGACGGGGCTTCTCGCGGAAGCTCTGCAGGTAGTTGCCGACGAAGGTAGAGCTAGGGAGGCGCGCGGGCTTGTCTTTGAGGATCTCCTTCGCCTTGGCCTCGGCGTACTTTTTCAGCAGCTTCTCGACGGCATCGGCGCTCTGGGGGTTCTTGAAGTTGTCGATGATACAGCTCGCGGTGAAGTCGAGGAGAGCCTCGCTGTACATGTGCAGGTGATCGTAGGCATTCGCGCGCCGGTTAAGCGCCTTGATGTATTCCGGATCGAGATTGACCGCCGCCGTGGTGTCCTCGACGACCTTCTCCCAGTTGCCCATGGCATTGTAACAAGCCGCCCGGTTGGAGTAGTACACCGGGTCGGGCTTGCAGAGGATAGCCTTGGAGTAGAGTCCAATGGCCTTGTCGAAGTCCTTCGCGCCGTAGGCCTTGTTGCCGGCTTCCTTCAGCTTCGCAGCATACGTCTTGCGCTCATCCTCTGATAGGGACAGAACGGTGGTCTCGTCGATCTCCGGCAGGTCGTCGGCGGATTCGACCTTTGCTGCTTGTGATTGGGAGGCTTCGGCAGGTGTCGGCCCTGCGGCACGCTGTTGAGAGGCAGCCTTGGCCTTCTCTTCTGCTTCCCGCTCGGCCTGCTTCTTTTTCCGGCGCTCTTTCTTGCTGGGCCGAGGCGCGGAGTCCTTGGGTTCCGAGTTGTTCTTGATGTAATAGACGGCCCCAGCGGTGGTAACGACGACTGCCACACCCGCAATAGTGTAGACCACGGCTTTGTGTTCGGAGACCCAGGTTGACACGCGATCCCATAGGGACGCATCTGCTGGGACGGCCACTCTCGGTTGCCCTAGTGGAAGCGGCACCGACGGTGGTGGAATGACGGGCGCCATACTGGATGCTACTGCTTGAACAAAACAGAACTGGCGATGGCGGTGTTTTGTTGCGGTAGTGGGCTGATGGGCCGCAGATAATAGTTCTTGACCCTTTTTCAGACTGTCGATGGTCGATGACGGCCAAAGCTTCAAGAAAAAATGGCGCCGCAAGACCTGAGCTTTCGAAAGGTTCTCGTCAAGCTGACTAACCGAGCCAATTTCGGAGGCTTGACCCGGGACCTCCCATCGTCATAAATGTGGAGAGACCTTCCAGCTTTGCATGTCTCTCATTCACTCGAGTTTAGTACCTCACTAGCTACTTTACCTTATAGGCAAATACTGTTGAAGAAATTGCCGTGAAGACTTGGTGTGCGACGTGGTCATCGGTATGGATTTTATGTTAACCTAAGTCGGCTCCATATCATCGATCTCTCCTATGTTTGCACAACAAAGCCATCGCCTCATTGTTCATTGGGCTGCGCCCTGCTTATGAGCCTCCGGCATCTGCCAAAAGCACTCTGTCTACCACTGCAATGAAGGCACAGCCTGGCTTTTGCTCAGCCTTACAGGTATAATGTGCCCGCTCTTTGGCTGGCTATCGCTTTCTATCCTCTCTGCACCATGTACCGAGCCAGAGGTCATTTTCCCAAGATACTCCAACGCCAAAACACCGTGCAAGCAATGCCACCACATTAATACGTGCAATTAAAGGTAGTTCTTCTTCCTGCTCGTCCGGGTGTACTGGTTGAGGTGCCACTCCACATCTCCGTCCTTGTTCTCCAGCGTGCCGCCCCTGATCTCGAACGGCTTCATGGTCATGCGCGGTCCGACCTCCGACAGCTCGACACTCTGGTATGACGTCCTCACAAAGACGTGGTGCCGAACCTCGATGGCATCGTCGTTGTTGACGAAAGTAATCACCCTGTTACCGACTTTGGTCTTGGATGTTATTGGGTCTCTTGGAGGGAAGAGATGCTGGATCACTCGCTGGATCCGTTTGCCCAGCTTTGTGTTGAAGCCCTCGAATATCAGGTGCGGATATGACTCGCTGACCGTGCCACGAACCACTCCCGGAATGTCGTGCCGTAGAACGACGTTATGCAGCGAAAACGAGACCGTCGGTCCGTGGGGCATGTGGCTGATGGTCAGGGCCGTCGGAGTACCCCTGTGTTCGTGAAGAAGGAGAATGTCGGAAAGTCCAGCAGCTTGGGACGATCGAACTATTTCCGGCAGGATGAGATTTCCACGATTCAGCCTTATGGATGTAGGGAGCAGGAGCCTAATCTCTTTCGAGAAGGCGCTGAGTCTGCTTGACGGATCGCGGGCGGTGGTAACGAGGACCCGCGGATCGACTATGCCCGACAGGGCTTGGTATTCGTCGTCGAGGTCGATCTCGTCGAGGGAATCTGGCCTGGACTCATCGTAGGCTAGGTCCTTTCGTAGTTGCTTGTCGTTGGCGATGCTGGGCTCGAGGGGCTTGCCCGTGGCCAGCGATGCTTTCAGTTTGGCGCGCTTCTCGCTGATTTCTGCATCTCGTAGGAGAAGGGCACGACGATAGAGATCTGCGGAGAACAACAGTTAGCATGCCATTTTCAGGTCGAACTGATCAGCCCGTTACTTACAGTCTCTCCGTTGGCGGGCTTGTTTGCGCTGCAGAAGCAGAGGTGTTAGTTAGAGACATCTGACAGTTACATTCACTCGGCGAGACCTACAATCATAGTTGAATTGTCCTACAGCGATGTAGGAGGCCCTCAAGAGGTGGAAGTGGGTTGAATTGAAGTCGTGATGCTCCGAGAAGCTTTGGCGAACTTCGTTCGGCTCCACCAAAAAATAAAATCGGCCAGGGTCCGAGGCTTATCTTATCGTTTCCGCAACGCCACTTTCTTTGCCCACTGGCGCATCGGAATTGCTCCTCCACACACTGCCTCCATCTCGGCGCCTCTCTCCAAAGAAAGCATTCTCCGCCAAACCGCAAAATTAACGGCTTCACAAAGTCACTCTTAAGAAAGCGACACATCTAGACGAACCTCCGCCGCGCCACCGCGACCCCAGAGTCGCCAGTCGAAGCTAAATAGCGATGATGTGACGCGTCCGTCTCCTCGAATTTCTTCAACATTTTTCATCCATCCCTCCCGGAGCCTCACGGGCTCAACATACAACAATAACATCCAGCAGAGGAAGGTAAGCATTTGTCCCATAGTCCAAGGAACTGAATGCCACTTTCAAATCGCGCTATTTCGCCGTCCTTTCATTTTCAAAAGACACAGCTTTGACAAGCTACCTGCCTCGCCCCTACGGTTCCAACGAGCTGTTCAACTCTTTCTAACTTTGACTAGGCCGAGCAGACAAATCTACGATCGCAAGGCCGCCTCGATCGCGCCCTCGCTAGACCACCATGGAGGGCGCATTCACTCACCTCGGCAATCACCTCATTTCCGATTCCGCGGCCGCAATCAAGGCCGGTGGTCACGACGAGCTATCCAATATCGACCCCGACGAGAGCTTGCTCTACGGCGGCTACGGAGGTCATGGCTCTCGTGGTGGCCGACTTGGCAACGCGAGACGCCGCCAGGATGACGACGACAACGAGACAGAGGTCTTCGACGACGACGACGAGGAGAGCCTGGCTAGCATGCCCGTTGAGGGCATGAAAGGTCTCAAGTTGAACGCTCCGGAAGCGGAGAAGGACCTGCCTGCCCACGCGTGCGCGTAAGTTTCTCCATGCCCAGGTGGCCAGCATGACGGACGACTTGCTGACTTTTTCAGGTATTGCGGAATACACTCGCCCGGCTGTGTGGTCAAGTGTCTTGCCTGCAACAAGTGGTTCTGTAGCGCCAAAGGCAACTCGAACACGTCGCACATCGTCAACCACCTTGTCCGCGCTCGCCACAAGGAGGTCCAGTTACACCCCCAGTCCGCTCTCGGAGACACGGTCCTCGAATGCTACAATTGCGGCACCAAGAATGTCTTCCTCCTCGGATTCATTCCCGCCAAGTCCGACACCGTCGTGGTGCTGCTGTGTCGCCAGCCGTGTGCCGCCAACACCAGTTCCAAGGATATGAGTTGGGATATCTCGAGATGGGAGCCTCTGATCGCCGACCGCTCGTTTCTCACCTGGCTCGTTGCCGCCCCGACTGATGCAGAGCAGCTCCGTGCCAGACATCTGACACCCCCAATGATCGCAAAGCTCGAGGAGATGTGGAAGGAGGCGCCGGATGCCACGGTTGCTGATCTGGAGAAGGGGGCTGGCATTGACGACGACCCACAACCGGTTTTGCTGAAATACGACGATCCATACCATTACCAGAACATCTTCGGCCCCCTCGTGAAGATGGAGTCCGACTACGATAAGAAGCTAAAGGAGGCCCAGTCTGAGGATGGCCTGCAGGTCCGGTGGGACTACGGCTTGAACAACAAGCATCTTGCTAGCTTCATCCTCCCCAAGATCGAGTCCGGCGACGTCAAGCTAGCCGTGGGTGACGAGATGCGTCTGAAGTACAAGGGAGAGCTTCGTCCCCAGTGGGAGGGCGTCGGCTATGTCATCAAGATCCCCAACAACCAGTCCGACGAGGTCACGCTTGAGTTGCGCAAGGCAGGCAACGACAAGTCTGTGCCCACCGAGTGCACTCACAATTTCTCGGCCGATTACGTCTGGAAGGCCACGTCTTACGACCGCATGCAGCTTGCCATGAAGACGTTCGCCGTCGATGAGATGAGCGTCTCTGGATACATCTTCCACAAGCTCCTGGGACACGAAGTGTCTTTCGCGCCTATGAAGACGCAGCTTCCGAAGAAGTTCACGGCCCCAGGGTTGCCCGAATTGAACGGCAGCCAGATCGCGGCGATTAAGGCTGTGCTGTCGAATCCGCTCAGTTTGATTCAAGGTCCTCCAGGTACCGGAAAGACGGTCACGTCGGCGACCATCATCTACCACCTGGCCAAGATCAGCCAAGTCCTCGTCTGCGCCCCGTCCAACGTTGCTGTCGACCAGCTTTGTGAGCGCATCCACCGCACTGGGCTGAAGGTCGTCCGCTTGACTGCGAAGTCCCGCGAAGACGTTGAGTCTTCTGTCGGCTTTCTCTCCTTGCACGAGCAAGTGCGCATGAACGACACGAACGTGGAGCTGACAAAGCTGACCCAGCTCAAGGCTGAGCTCGGTGAACTCTCCAGCCAGGATGAGAAGAAGTTCAAGCAGCTCACTAGAGCCGCCGAGCGTGAGATTCTGAATCACGCTGATGTGGTGTGCTGCACTTGTGTCGGCGCCGGAGATCCGCGACTCTCGAAGATGAAGTTCCGCAACGTCCTGATTGACGAATCGACCCAGTCAGCGGAGCCCGAGTGCATGATTCCTCTTGTTCTGGGCTGCAAGCAGGTTGTCCTGGTCGGTGACCACAAGCAGTTGGGCCCTGTCATTATGAACAAGAAAGCGGCGAAGGCAGGTCTTAACCAGTCTCTCTTCGAGCGTTTGGTGAAGCTCAGCTTTACCCCAATCCGTCTGAACGTGCAGTACCGCATGCACCCGTGCCTTTCAGAGTTCCCATCGAACATGTTCTACGAGGGTTCGCTGCAAAATGGCGTCACCATCCAGGACAGGCTTCGCAAGGACGTCGATTTCCCGTGGCCGGTAGCTGATACGCCCATGATGTTCTGGTCCAACCTTGGCAACGAAGAGATCTCGGCGTCCGGAACCTCGTACCTCAACCGCACCGAAGCCTCCAACGTCGAGAAGATCGTCACGCGTTTCTTCAAGGCGGGCGTCAAGGCCGCAGACATCGGCGTCATCACTCCATACGAGGGCCAGCGAAGCTACATTGTTAGCACCATGCAGAACACAGGAACCTTCAAGAAGGAGAGCTATAAAGAGGTCGAGGTCGCGTCCGTCGATGCCTTCCAGGGCCGAGAGAAGGACTTCATTGTCTTGTCCTGTGTGCGGTCTAACGAGAACCAGGGGATTGGTTTCCTGTCGGATCCCCGTCGTCTCAACGTCGCCCTTACTCGTGCCAAGTATGGTCTTGTCATTGTCGGAAACCCCAAAGTCCTCGCTAAACATGAGCTCTGGCACCATCTCCTCATCCACTTCAAGGAGCGCAAGTGCCTTGTTGAGGGACCCCTCAGCAACCTTCAGATCTCGCTGCTTCAATTCGGCCGACCGAAGACAGCTTACCGTCCTCAGCGCTACTCACAGCAGGCTCAGTATGTGGCGAGCGGATACCCTAGCAGCCGGTATGGCGGCGGTATGAACGGCTCGACCCGTGATTATGATACCGGATCCATGATGTCGTATATCCCTGACGATGCCTCCTCCATCCACGGCTCGATTGTTGGCGGAGCTGGACTGGGCTCGGCTTACCCACAGATGTTCTCCAACTTCAACCCGGACATGTGGCCTGGCCTTCCCGGTGGCCCCCATGGCGGTCGTTCGGGAGCCAAGGGTCGTGGTCGTGCTACCGAGAGCATTGCCGGCGAGAGCGTCGCCAACAGCGAGTTCACCGACGCCAGCGCCAGCGTTATTGGAGCCAGGGGTGTTGGCCAGGGCGGAGCTAGCCTTGGTGCCGGTCTCGGCGAGGCATTCGCCCGTCCGACCTCGCTGAGCCAGAGCGACCGTCTCAAGCAATACATCGAGACCGGCGGTCGCCTGCCGCAGGGGAACGGATACGGACGCCGGTACGACGATGACGAGAAGAGCGTTGCGACATCCTTTGCCAGCCAGATCGTCTATGACTGATTGCCATCGTTGACCGGCCTTGGCATGCACGGTCGACATTTTTATCTTACTTCCATCGCGGACAGAGCAACGCAGGCTACGGCCTTGTTGTCAGGCAGCCTTGCCACTCTCCACCGGAGTCTGTCAGTGGCCAGCCACACGCCGTTGTGCTAGCCGCGCTTGCAGAGTAGTCCTTCACGGGGTTGCAAGCGCGGTACCACAGCCGATTCTGGCGTGTGCTTGCCCCCTCTTGGAGCAGGACAACCTAGTTGAGCTCGTCAACATCTACTCAGTCACTAGAGAGCTGTCGAGCTGACGGAGAGGAACTCCACGCTCGATCTATCTCGTCCAGTACGGGCGAGACTAGAATCTAAGCGGCATCGAGCTGTGCGGTTTGGTGGAACCCAGCATGGCAGTGATTTGGGTGTTGAAGCGCCCTCGGTTGCCTTCTTCGCCATGCCATACATCATCGTGTTACTGGTGTTGCTAGATTTTTTTGGAGGAATGATATCGGAGGATGAGATCTTGCCGAGGTGGAGGAAGGGTCGCTCGTTGAGGCTCCACGTTCAGCCCAGCGCTGCGCTGTATGGCTCTTCGGGGCTTTCCGCTTCTTGTCGTCGGGTGGTCGTTGTGCTTCTTGTACTCCAACTCCCTTCGGATCGTTTAGACAGTCGTGTCACTGCTCAAGAAAACCAGATAGTTGAGTCAATAGACTACGTCCATTCTTTAGCGGGTCAGAGCAACTTGGTCGTGAGGCCATGTACGAATACCGTGATGAATATCAACACTTCGCGGAAAACCGCGGATCTGCGCTGTTGGAGGCGATGCTGAAACGGTGACCCTGCCCCCCTGTAATGGAGCTGGGGCGCTAACAATGGTGCAAATCTCAGCTTCAACAAGTGGATTCCCGATGCTGGTGCGGCTGAAAGTAGCTTCCGGGTTCCATTCTCAAACAGCCATCGCGTCAGTCCCTGGTCACAGATGACGAAAGGCCAACGATTTCTCGCCTTGAGCATTGGACTGAACTCTGACTCTCCTGCACTATCTCTGATTTCTTCTGACATAGATCGCCCGGTAGACTAACTTGGTCTCCTATCACCTTCAGCGGATTCCCACCCGGGTAGGTAAATTGCAATAAAGTTGCATAACGTATTCGAATACCCACCGCAACAATGGCCGTCTCCTCGGATCCTCCCGCTGTGGGTGCGACCCCAAACGAAGCGGTTGCAAATGAAGGCACCACCCCGACGACCAAGAACGGCTCGGCGTTAAAGACGACCAACACAGCGCCACTTGCGGGCTCGCCAGCGCCAGAGACAGCAGCAATCAAGACGTCGGAGCAACCTACTACTTCCTTGGAAAGGCCAGAAGAAGAAGAAGCCAGTCTGCCGCCATCCCACAACGACCACAATGGCGTCAACCCGCTCGACTTCGAGGGCTCGGTCGCCAGCACCAACGACCTTCCCTCGCCCTCCACCCTGCGCAAGATTGAGAACTACGTGGTCCTGGACCGGGACGGGAAGTCCCACCCCTTCAAGAGCCTCTACACGGGAAAGCACGTAGCCCGGCGCGTCCTAGTCATCTTCGTGCGGCACTTCTTCTGCGGCGTAAGCATCCTTCCCCTTCCCCTTCCTTGCCTTCCCACCGCCTTTCACTAAAAAAAACCCCATGTTCCCAGAACTGCCAAGAATATCTCCGCACCCTCTCCGCCGCCATAACCCCGGACTCCCTCCTCCGCCTGCCCATCAGCACCTTCATCGCGGTAGTTGGCTGCGGCGACCCGGCCCTGATCCCCATGTACGCCGAGGCGACGGGTTGCCCCTTCCCCATCTACGCCGACCCGACGCGCAGGCTGTACCAGGAGCTGGGCATGGTCAGGACCTTGGCTCTGGGGGAGAGGCCGGCTTACATGAAGAAGAGCCTGCTCAAGTCGAGCATCGAGAGCATCGTGCAGGGGCTGAAGCAGATACCGAAGGGGCTGGCGACCAAGGCCGGGGACCAGCGGCAGATCGGGGGCGAGTTCTTATTCGAGCCCTTAGATCTGGCGACGCCGATGGGGAGTCCGCTGGGGGAGGCTGGGGAAGGGGAGAAGAGGCTTGGTGTTGCTGCTGCTGCCGATGGTGCGGGTAGCGTCAACGGTTCGGAAGCTTCGCTCGACGGCCTGCCGGGGACGAGCGGCGGCGCGGTCGCGGAGTGGGAGCCCAAGAGGGTGACGTGGTGCCATCGGATGAGGACGACGAGGGATCACGCCGAGATACCGGAGTTGATGGAGGTTCTAGGTCTCGACATGGTGGACGCGGCCAAACCGCCACGGGCTGACGAGGGGAAGGCCGACAAGGAGGGTGGGAAGCGCTGGTCGAGGGCGCTGGAGATGAGGAAGGGGACGGGGCTTAGCATGGCGGGCCAGATGAGCGCTATGAAGGCTGACGCCGCTGTTGCCGCGCCTGCTCCTCTGGGTGGGCAGACTTGAGCGTCTTTGCCAACATAGCGAGGAAGTCCGTGGCTGCATGCGGCCAGATGTCGAGGAGGAGTAAACCAGAGTGCAACGATTGTATGATTTGAAGATTGGTCAAGGAGTTTCAGGAGTTGGAGTTCTGCAGTTGGTTTCAAGACACATTTTGATTGAAGCCATGGGCAAAGTGGTAGGCCTTGGCTATCGTCCGAATATTGATGGACTGTTCAGACCCTCACGACTCACGTCGTTCTGTCTGAACGTGACGCTACACTGTGCAATCGGGTCTCGTCTCGCAAGTCCGTAAGGAGTTCCGAAACTGACTGTTCTATTGCTACTCAAGGTCATATTATTCTAGGTGTTGCTGTAGGACTCAGGTTGCTCCGAAGTGGTTCCACTAACTCCCATGCCCATTTCCTAACCCTGCAATGCATTCTGCACTTTTGGTGTCATGTGCGCCGCATGCTCCCTTGCCTTGTAGTCGTCATCCTCGTGAGCCAAGGCGTCTTCCTCCTCAAGGCCGATCACTTCGTCATCCTCGGCCCCCTCTTCATCCAGATCTTCGTCTTCCTCAGACAGCGGTTGACCCATGACGCAGTCTCGCTCAGACAGACCCCCACCGCCGCCCGGCGTGTGCCTGTGGCCAGGAATGTTGCGGTGCGGCGTCCTCTCGCCAGAGGTGTTGGTGGGCTTGGGTGTGCCGCGATTGCTGCGTTGCAGACTCCGTGAGCTGACGCTGCGCACAAGTCCGGCCGCCTTCGCGCCAATCTCCTGCGCCTCTTCGACGACAGCATTGCGGGCCGACTCGAGAGCAGCACGGTTAAGGTGGTTGCTCTCGTCGATGAGGCGGTTCTTCTTGCGGATCTCAGTCCAGCGGGACAGATGGCCGAGCTCAAGGACGTTGACGCGCCTCTCCTTGCTCGACGGATTGCCGATAATGACCGGTCGCCACATTTCTTCCTCCGTCAACGGCTGCGTAAACGCCGGATCATTGTGAGCTGGGGCCAAGGACCACCTCCGAATTCCGGTGACAGGGGCTACCGAGTGCCGCCGGATGCTCTCGCGGCGGATGTTTGTCCACTTCTCCATCTCAGTCTTCTTCGCCTCTGGGATGATCTGGACGTTCTTGAAGCGTATGAGGGCCGCCAGAAGAAGAAGGGTCAACACGAACAGGATACCGGCTACTACCCCTGTGGCAGCCTTCTGGCCAAGGTCTCGCTGAGCCATACCGCCCAGTGCGGTTGCGCCGGCTGCAAAGATGAACCCAAGGGTCTGGCAACAAGCAATTCCAGCTGTGACCCGAGGAAATGACGAGTAGTTGGTGCGCTTCGACGACTTCGATGACATGGCCCGCGGCCGTCCAGTCATGCCTGGCTGGAGATCAGAAGTATCGAAGGTCTCCATGACAAGGCCGTTACACTCAGCCATGGCCAGTCCTGACAGATGTCCAATCAGAGCAGCACAAAGCACTGGGACCTCGACGGGAATTGGCGGGCCGCCAGAGGACATGGTGTAAGCTAAGCCAGCTAGCGGCAGCACGATGCAGAAGATTGCCCGACGAAGAAGGTGAGACGTCCAGGAGAGCTGTTTGTCAACCATTGTCAACTCATTGGTCATACCTTGGTGGTGTCTTCCACGGGAGAAGATGTTGGCCTTTTGAAACGGCACGGCGGTCAGAGCTCCAATCGAGATGAATGCGACGCAGGTTCCGACAAGCGGTGACCTGAGTCGGTATGACCTTGACGTGAGCGAGCCGAGCAAGACGATGAACAGCACAACTTGAGCATAGATCCAGCCGGTGTAGAGTGCTATGATGGCGAATCCCGGCTGTCGCAGCATCTCCAGCGACAGCAAGATGCCGTGATATACTTCTTGGCCCCACCAGGTAGGTCCGTCCTTGACTCGGTGCATCTTGACCTCTCCGCGAGCCAGTCGGCGAGAGACGTCGGTGCCCTTCCTCACTTCTACCACGGATCGTCGGTAGGCAGACCTTCTCACCTCGGGACAGAACACGTTGAGAATAAGGACAACAACAATGAGGACGATGCTGATGTAGAAACCCCACGACGGATTCAGCGAGTTGATCACGCCCGCGCCGATGAGAAATCCGACACCGATCGAGCCGGTGAAACACCAGGTCCAGATCCCGAGCCAGACTCCCATGCCGCCGCCATGTCTCCGGACATCGTGCTCGTCAACCACTTCTTGATGAGGGTTGCCGCTCATCAGAGACGCCCCAAACAAGTCCATCAAAATGGAATGGAAGTTCATGCTTGCGAATCCGAGGGCAAGGCCCATAAAACCACGAGGTGCCAGGAGAGCCTATCTCCATTGACTGATGTAAGGCGACCGAATTTGGCTGACTGCGATTGCCTGCGGAAACAAGAGTGGCATAGCGATGGCCAAGCTGGACAGGATGTAGGGTTTTCGCCCGTGCAACAGAGGGAGCGGCCAGAAGAAGAAGGAAGGGATGGCGAGGCCGAAATAGAAGACGACATTGCCCAGGATCGCGTAATGGTTCAGGTCGACGATGTAGTACTGGATCGACGGAACAAGGCCAGCATAGATACCGACAAGGACCCCGATGAGCGCAGTGCTAATACAAGCCACTGACGCAACGTACCTCTTGCGGGCGTCGGACCAGTCCCGGGCGATCGGCTGCCGGGGATGCGAACGAGCCAGGCTAAATCCCTGAACGCCGCGAAGGCTGACATGCGACCTGCCCCGGAGATTGACTAGCGGTCGCTGAGGGGTAGGGGCAGTGATGTCTCGCTCCTGGAGTTCGATGTCTTGGCCACCGAGCGGCATTGTGTGCGTGTGAACCAGCCGACGATTGGGTGCAGTTTTGGTATTCTCGGCACCTGCCTGGACGAGGTTGTACTGTGTCGAGAAGTTGACGATGTCGCTTGGAGTACCATCCAAACTGTACCTCTCCGCGTCTGTGCAGTGATTTACCGGGAGCATCGATGAAGTGTTGATGATTGGCGCGTTCTCCGCCGTGGTAGCGCGACCAGACGAACTAGGTGTTGGCAAGTACATGCTCTTGTCCGCGGACTCTGCGCGCGAGGTCCGCTTGGATTTCCTGTCCAGCATCTCACCGAGTCTCAGCAAGCTCGAGATACGCTGTGGGATTGGTACCATGATTTCTTCGTTACGTATATCGGGCTGCTTGTGACGGCTCGCAACAGACCGCTCAGATCCGGATCGCTGATGGTGGCCAGGTTGGATACTTCCCTGGATAGATCCCTTGGCGGATTTGGACTCCAAGTGCTCCATAGCTTCCTTCGCAAGCTGGACAGCGCTGTTCATAATGTTCTCAAGATCCCTGACGGTCGCCTTGTACCGGTGATCGACGCTGTGCCGTGTCAGGGGACGTGGAGGGGAGGTATCTTTCTGGTAGCCCCAGAGCACATTTCCAGGAGAGGTGTTCCGGCGGCCAGCGGTCTTGCCAGGGAGGTCCGTCAGTTTGGACGAGTACGTATGTGGATGATGGAGCAAGTGTGTGAGCCAACGCGAAGTCCTCTTCTGGATCCATGATTCCGAATCTGGCTCTTTGGCCTGCTTCTCAGGAGCTCGGGTCGGCACAGGCCTGCCTTGGCTTCCTTCGTTGTTGTGCTCCTCGGACAGTCCATGGAGCTCATTGTTAACACCTGTCGATTGAGGTTCATTCCTTTCCAGTGGGACTTCGTCGAGTTTCTCAGGCTTGGAGGAGAACCCCCAGTAGTTGCTCGGCTGGTGTTTGACGTCCTGCTTGATGTCAACGTGAGTGAACTGAAAGGGCTCCTTGAGGGTAGGTCCAAGTTTGGACTCGGGATTACTGTGTCCGTGGTCTGGCGGCTGCTGAGGCGTCAGGTCTACACCTGGAGCGGGCCGGACCTTGATGATTGGTGCATGTCCGCCATGAAAATGCCCGGACACGTCAACAGGCTCGACACAAATGTCGCCACCAGTCAAGGCTCGGAAAATACGGCCTTGTGGGCGGACAGGCGGGTTGGACTGCAGCTCTAGTGGGTGGTCCTTGTCATCGTCAGCAGCCAGATCATGCCAGAAGCGGTCCAAGAGAGTCTCCTGCGGAGTTTCGGTGTGGACATCTGGTGCAGTTTCGACGCCGGAAGCGCAGAAATCCGCCAATGGCAAGAGTCCAGGATGGTGCACTTCGGAGTGCGACTGGTTTGGATGCATCTGCGGATCAAGGCATACCCGATTCTGGAGTGGCTTGGGCTTGACTGTCTCCGGCGGGATATCTGACGACGAGGAAGAGTATTTGGTAGAGTTCTCGCGGTCCTTCAAGAGCCCTACAGGACTCGGGGGAGTGCTGGATGAGCGAGCAAGAAGCCGTGCTTCCGACACCGTGTCATTGGGATCGAGTTCCTTCAGCTTGGATGTCTCATCAGGAGTGAGAGCGGCCTCCAGTTTGCTGACATAGTCCGGGGAGCTTATGGCGGGAGGTGTGGCTGATTTGAGGTCGGTTGACAATGGATCAGCCAGACGGTTGGGCCAGGTGGGAGGAATCAGGATGTGATGTTTCGAGGCCATCTTGAGACAAGGAGTATGGGACCGACGGCTAGGCAAGATGAGCAGGAAGCTAATGGAACTGAGAGATCAGTGTAAAGATGCATTTATAGATGAGGAGCGGAGCGGAGCGAAACGAAGAGTCCTATGGGGAGCGAGGGTGATAGAGATGGATGAAGAGAAAGGGGAGAACCTAGTTGAGAGAAGAGAAGGGAAAAGAGTAAGGTAAGGTATGCCAAATTGACGAAGGTTGAGAAGCAGCTCGTCATAACTTAGCTCATTATATTGCTATACCGTGGAAGTTACGACTCGCGCAGCGCTGTCTCTGACTACATCACCCACTTGGGCAGGAAGGCGTATCTCAGTGCCCATGTCCTTCCGACTTGTACGTGCGCGGTCGTTTGCGCCTTGCTCGTCGTTCAGGCGCTGCCGGCAGGGACCTCTGACATAGTCTGAACATCAGAAGGCCCGGATTCAACCGCTGCTGCTGAAGCATATCGTTCACATTAAAGGCCCTTGGGTCCTTCTGAGCAAGCACCAGAGAACTTTGGTAGCACTTACCTTACCAGGCTCTCGCGGAGCTGAGGTGGCTGCACAGTGCTTGGGAAGAGGGCTGTACGTGGAACCAGAAGCCATTACAGTAAAGGCAGCCGAACACGTCCGGAATACCCATGCACCTCTCTGTTCCTTCCCGCCTTTGGATTGCACACTCAACTGGAAGGTACCTCACTCTATGGGTTGACCACTGGACGATTATACAAACTTCTAGACGAGGAGGCGACTAGACAAATGCACTTCTACTAGACGAGGAGACGATTGCTATACCTTTAGCTGTCTCTTGATCACAAACGCCAAGTAAGTCCCTAGTATCTTCAGGAACGCCCACCAACCGCCAACGCCGAAGATACCTATCGCCCTAGATGCCAACCACAACCGCTTCGCTTGCATCCACGTCTTCTCCTCCCACTGTTGCACCGTTACCTCCCCGTTCCACACCTTCCCCAGACTCAGGCAGTGGCCAGCCGCCTGTTCCGTCGCAGCGGCGAGGTGCGGCCGTACCGTGCACAAGGCATCACCCACCAAGACAACATGTCCGTCGTAGAAGCTCGCCTTTTCGCTGAGAGCGTCGTTGACCTTGGTGACGAAGGGGTCCTTGCACTTGGAGATGACCTCAGCGAACGGTTCAGCTACGCTGGGAAGGTGGGCAGCTAGGTGTTTGGTCCATATTTCAGGTCGGACAAGACCAACGGGCACGGTGTTGTTGTGAACGACGCCGTTAACGTCCGTCAGGACCTCCTTCAGTGCGTGGGATCCTTCGGCGTAGGGCCAGTACCAGATAAAGTTTATCAGACGATCTCCGGGCTCAAAAGAACCAGAGTCCGGCGGGATGATGTAGCTTCTGGGTGAAAAGGAACGGTTAGCTGAAGAAGAGTATAGGGGTCAGAGGCGGAGCTCACCAAACAATGTAATTGTGCTTTAGCAAGTCCAGTGCATTTCTGTGGTCAAAGTACTTGACTGTCTCTTCCGAGACATCGGCCTCAGGCACGACGCCTCTCCAGGACACATAGCCGGAGTACTCCTTGATGGTCGGTGCCTGTACCAGGCTTCTAATCGTGGAATGCAGACCGTCGGCGCCAATGACCATGTCAGTGGCGATGGAGCCCTCGGTTCCATCTACACCGACATAACCTACCGTCACAACTCCCTCCTTGGACGTTAGTTTGGTGACCTTCTTTCCGCCACGATACTCGACTCTTCCATCTCCTTCAAGCGGCTTTGGGGGGTCGAGTACAGCCTCCGAAGGCAGACCGTCAAAGTTCGCACGCATGATACGGTACATCAGCCCCCAACTTGAAGTATGACGTTCGACTTTCAGCTGGTAGAAGTCCTTGTGCTTGCGGTAGGCTATACGCGTCGATGCTGCCGGTGTGCAGTTCCGTATCTTCGTCAGGTCGTAGCTCCGAAGGAATTGCTCGAGCTGGGGCCCGAAACCGATACCAGCGTTGTTACTAGTGCGAACAGCCTTCGGTTCCTGTTCCAGGAGGACGACGTCGACGCCGTGTCGCTTGAGATAGATGCCATGCATGAGACCCGCGAGGGAGCCGCCGACCTGGACAAATAATCAGACGAGCACACCTCCAGCATCTTGCTTTGGTACTCACGATCACGGCAGACTTTGGCAAGCTCGCCATATGAGTGGGCTCTTGCACTTCCGCCATGCGTTGTCGCCCTGAGCTTCAAACCCGGCTTGGGAATGGGTCACGAATGCCGATGCCAGATAGTTAAATACATGCTGACCACTACCAAACGAGTTCGGTAGACCTCGTACAAAACGTAGTCCTGTATGGCCCACTGTCATTTTGGACATGACATGCTTACTGCCCAGGAGTCCCGCTGGTAAGCTCATCTCAGATTTCCCCAAACTGTAAGACCCATCCACGGATTCCAGACCCCTTTGTTGGCAGGCGTCGGTCTCTACTCCCATAAGAGATCGATTATCAGAAGGAGACGTGCTTCATTGCGCGGGTTGTGAGGAGTCCTGCGTTCTGTGCCTTCACCTGGCACAGCGGTGGTGCGGCTTCGCGATCCATATCTCGTCTTTTCGCCGGGGATCACGAGAGATACGATCCCGGCATGCCATAGCTGACCGGAAAGGTGGCTGTCAGCATCTGCTCCTCCATCCTTGGGACACTGTCAAGTTGCAAGTCGGCATTTGGCCCAAACATCCATGGATCTTCGTGGATTCCAAACGTTCTGGCCATCGTCGTCTGATTACCGTCAGCAAAGTGTGGAGCTTGAATTTCGGTGGTTCCTCCTGGAGGGTCGCAACCGCACGAAGAGAGGGACTCGCGGAAGGGGAAGGGGAAGGTGTCGGTCGACTGCTATAGCTCGGTCAGCAAGGGTTCGAGTTACCCAGCTGGTTGTGTGAAAACTGGCTGCGACCAACGAGACAAAGCTGGCGACAGCCAGGTACTGGAGTACCGGATACCGATGGCAGGAACTGATTGACGACTTCCAGTTACGTTGGAGGAAGCACCTCGGAACGCACGCCCATCGAAGTATGCGAAGGCCGGCTCAGCGAGCTACCCAGCCGGCCTCACAACACACTTTGACCCTACTGGACATGCCCATAGGCGAGAGATGCTCCCTAACGTACCAGGTAGTGGACAGGGCGGCTGTCCTGCAGGCGTAATAGTCCGCTGTAGTTGGATCTGGTTAAGGGAGGACAAGCGGATATCGAACCATTTATTATACGTGCTACTTGGGCTTTGCCAAGGTTTACTCTCTGCTTTGGTACGTTTGGTTGCGCGAGAACGGGCTGTCGTGTGTGCCTTGACCTATAGCGAGTAGACTCCTACATCTCGTTTGACGCCGAGGTGACGAAACCCATCCTGCAGTTTGGTCTAAGTCTCGGACTTTGTCATCTGGAACTACAATCAGAATGGCTGTTACCTGGCAGCCCAAGCTGATGAGGCGAACTGGGCTTTAGCGGATAGGTAGGCGAATTCCAACAGCAAGGCAACCACAAAACAAGCATACCGAAGTCACCAATCTACAGCATAGCCTCATTTATGGAACAATAATGTCAGTCACCAGGTTCAACTTCAAATGCTGAAATGTGGCTTCAGGCAAGTGAATTATATTTCATGCCAGCTCCCTGCTTGCTGTTCACTTACGCACGTATTTTAGCGGACAATATTGAGATTGCACAGTGGACTCAGCAGCCAACTTTGTAGCCCAAAACGCTTCCACGATGTTCAAGTCGGTCTTTTCCCGATTCACAGGCACGGATGCCACACCCGAGCCTCCAGCCAACATGATCAAGAAAGAGATCAAACCCCACCCCAGCGGCATCCAGCCTGGCAAAGCCTTCCAAACAAACTACACCAACAACCCAGTCATCATCCCGGACGACTTCCTCACCACGACTCCACCCGACGCGCAGCCGCTCACCATCGAGCAAATTGACTTTTCCACCACCGTCCTGCCTGAGTATGCGGGATGCTACGCAGCGGTGCTCGACAACGTCATCAGCCCCTCGGAATGCGAGACACTCCTCAAGCTGGCCGAAGCAAGCGTGCCCGCCTCGGAGCAGGGCGAGAGGGGAGACGCATGGCAGCCCGCCCTGGTAAACATCGGCGGCGGCTTCGAGGTGCTGAGCCCGGAGTACAGGAACTCGGATAGGATTATCTGGGACCAGCAGACCGTCCTGGACCGCCTGTGGGACCGGTGTCTGGCCGTGCCCGGGTTAAGACAGAAGCTGGAGGTTGTGGAGCAGGATGTGGTCGTGCTCGGGCCGTCGAGGAGTGGGCGGGTGCAGAGGTGGGAGTTTCGGCGGCTCAATGATCGGATGAGGTTCTTGAGGTATGGGAGGGGACAGTTCTTTAGACGTGAGTTGACCTCATCTTGCTTATATGGACGGGGGAAGATGAGCACACCTAACATTTGGCAGCTCATTGCGATGCGGCGTACAGAGAGCCGGGAAAGGATGTCAAGACGCTGTTCACTGTGCATCTTTATCTGAACCACTCGAAGCAGACTGTTGGTGAGGAGGCCGAACTGCAGGGCGGCGCAACGTCGTTCTTGTCGAGGGACGAGAAGAGGAAGATGGACGTTGATCCTAAGGCTGGAAGGGTCTTGATCTTCCAGCACCGGAATTTGTATCATTCCGGGGATGATGTGGTGTCGGGCATCAAGTACACGATGCGGACGGATATCATGTACGAGCTGGTGCCTGTTCCTCAGGACTCGTCCGCTCAGGATGAGTAACAGCATGCTTCCGCAGTTGGATGGGTCCATGTGCTCCTGGTTGCGTAAAAATAGGGACCTGCAGTATAAAACTCTTCAGAAACTGCTTAACCATCCACGTTATATGCAGCCTTCGTGCTCAACCGGCCATTAAACAAGGAATGTAGCCCCACGCTCCAAACTCATCTCTACAAAGACGGCCTCGGGTTCTTGAGCAACTTGTCTAGGAACGCCTCAATCCGCTTATAGTAGTCCTTCGACTGCGGGATATCGAAAAGCATGCTGGAGAAGCAGTGTGGCAGACCCGCATATGTGCATAGCTCGACATCGACGCCGGCTGCCTTCAGAGCCTCGGCGTAGGCAATACCTTCGTCTCGAAGGGGATCCAGTCCAGCGCACTGCACCAGAGCAGGTGGGAGTCCCCTTAAGCTCTTGGCCAACAGGGGAGAGTGGTACGGCTCCGGGTTGGCATCGGGGTCGTAGGCGTCCCAGAACAGCTCCATCCTGGTAGCGCTGACCACGCTCGCGTCGTGGTTCTGGATGTAGCTGCCTAGCTCGTACTTGTCGCTCAGGTCCTTCTGATGTTTGGGGTGGCAGGTGACGGGGAAGTTGAGGATCTGGCCGATGATGCCACTGACTCCCTTGTCTCTAGCCATCATTGACAACACGGCAGACTGTAAAAGCCAGAGGTTAGCAGAGTAATGGATATCTGAAGCGGTCATGATGAGGATATCTCGCGTTTCACGTACCAAGTTTCCACCGGCACTACCGCCCGCCGTGATGATCCTCTCCGGGTCGATGCCGAGTGCTGAAGCGTTTTGCTTGCACTACGTATTCAACTGTCAGCATCCTGTCTCCTGCTCCTCGCAACAATGGAGATTCCCTACCCATTTCAAGACATCGAAGCAGTCGTTGACCGGCGTCGGGAACTTGTACTCCGGAGCCCTGCACAATGTAAGCACCAAATTCGATACATCCACCACGACTCGCTCTGGCCAACCCACATCCGATAGTCGATACTGACAACCACAACTTCTGGGTGCGCAGCCATAACCAGGTTCTCTACGTGCTCCGTATCATGGCTACCGATAGCCCACCCACCACCGTGCATCTTCAGCACCAGCGCCGCATTCTTCTGCACCCTGGGACTCTTGTACACCTTGATCTCGACTTCCGCGCCATCCCTGACCGGCACCTTCCTCGTCGACGTCAAGACATCCTTCCCCTCCTTGGGTGCCCAGGCGGGTACCTGAACAGGCAGCTCCCAGTTCTTGCGGAAGGTGGCCCAGTCTTTCGCCTTCCAGAGGTCCGCCACGGCGGCATCGGCGGCGTCTTTCATTGCGGCAAACGCCGGGTCAATCTTGGAGAGGTGCCCATTCTTCGGGAGCGGCTTGAAGTTGGGGTCGACGGGGATGTACTCGGGCGTTGCCTTGAGGTGGAGGGGGTATGATTTCGTCGCCATCTTGGAGAACCAGCCGTGGGCACAACCGTGGGTGGCACTTGTAGGGTTGTAGGACATGTAGTGGGAGCAGACTGAGGGCGGGACGGATCGTGAGCACAGAGGAAACAAGACACGAACAGGAACGTGGATAGGTGATGCTATATACGTCAACTGGAACTGGGGGATAGCACCTTCATAACCAAGGGGCACTTGACACTGGGAAACATGGAGATAAGACGTGGAGCAGGTCCATGGTCAAGTACCGGAAAACACTAGCCTTCCGGGGAAGCTCAAGGAGGATTCAGGTCAGGGCTCGGCAGCCGACACTAATGACTCGAGGTTGGGGACAAGGTAGTACTTCGAGTCTCTGTCACCATCGTCACCGTAGCGAGCCATGAGAGCCATTCTGCTGTTGTTGAGGCAAATCAATTCGTTATGATCCATGTCATCACAGCCGCTCGTTCGGCACCAGGACGAAGCCGGGCCGTATCAAGCAAGATAGATTGAACAAACCTCGTCTACGAGTCTGCTGGGAAAGCACTTCATGCTTCCACAAGTTGGAGTAGAGTGGTAACCCCGCAGACTTGTACCTGTCGTCGATCGAGACTCCGGGGCCGCTCCGGCTAACGAACTCCGGGCCCACAACCCCGCATGAGCTCCAATACCCGGGGCTTTGGCGCTCTTCGGGGTCTTCATTATTAATGTCCACCAAAGTCCGGGACTACAGCGCTGCTCGCGCTTTGGTGGACCAACCTCCACATCGTCAGCACCTTGGGAGGTTTAAGGTTGCTACCGTGCCGAACATGCGGATCTCTGCCAGTTAGGTCCATGGCACTCCTGGATGCATCGGACGAATCCAGATCGTCAACAAGCGGATCCATCCAAACCTCACGGCCAAACCTCCCTGATGGCCTTCATCAACTTGCAGTCCCCCTTATGTCCCTCACTCCAGTCCTTTGTCTGACACTCCTATAAGTACCCCCCGTTAGCACCCTGTCCCTCCTCGCTCCCCATGATCAAACCCCGACTTACCTTCCCACAATACCTAACCCCCCCACACCTCGCACACCCCCTCAACCGTCCCTCATCACCACCTCCCCCCTTCCCACACCCATCACACCTACCCTCACCCCCCTCAGCCTCCTTCATC
>JANBVN010000127.1:0-94134 GCA_030052785.1 Coniochaeta hoffmannii | reverse complement strand
GGGGGGGAGTGGGGACGGTCGACTAAGATACCCGACCTGGCACTCCAGCAGTCCTTCCAAAGCCCAGTACAAGCAGCTCCAGCTCCATCTCATCGTATTGCTCGAGGCTGGTGGTGTTCGCTTCCCATGCTATCTTAACCTCCATTACACAGGGCATGCTTCGCGAGAGCGGTATATTTCTCTTGCTTAAAGGTTAAGGGCGCTGTCACCGTACGCGCTTCCGTGTGCCATTACCATGTCCTCCGACCTTGAGTGTACTTTATTCTCGGATGCCACCGTTTATGGTCTATGACAGGAGTACACGTATCTCCCCAGATGTCCTTGGAAACAGTGCGCGGAGGCTCTCCGTCTCTTGATCCTCGTCTTCCTGCTCTGCCAACTCGTCCGCCAACATGAGCATCTCCTCGACATGCTCAAAGTCTGCGCAGAATTTCTCTGCAGCTTCCTCCGTAATCTCGGTCACAAGCCGCGCGTCCAACAAGCGCTTCAAATTCTCCATCGCATCCATCAGTGCTGATGGCAAGAAGTCGTCGAGCGCCTGGCTTGCTTGTGTCAAGGCAGCAGGATGAACTGCCTCCAGGTCCGCGACCTTCTCGGCGTCTTCGTTCGTACTGTTAAGTGGCAACAAGGCGTCCATCAGCCCATCCAGGCCAGACTGAGTCCGGAGGAAGAGGTATTGACTTTGGGTGAGCTTCCTTGCCTCATCATCCACTTTGGCCTGTAGCTCGTTCGTCTTGCCCTGAGTGAAGTCGAACTGTGAGAGGCTGTCCCTTGCTGCTTCGAAGCAGTTGATGAGGAAAATAGAGTCGTCTGGACTCTCGAGCCCTCGTCCCACATTCTGGCAGCCGTCTAGAAAGGGATCGAGTGCTTCTGCGAGAATGGGTTGGAAGTCGCCCTCGCGATTGCTCGATGACGTGAGTGATGTATCGTAGGTCTTCATGATGGCGGTGAGCTGCTCTAAAGCGTCGTGCAGGAAATCAGGCAGCCCGAGGTCCGCGGGTGTATGCTGGAACTCTCCCTGGAGAGTCGCAATATGATCGCGCATTAACGCGCGGAACTGCCGCATGGCCTCCGACTCGAGGTTTCCGAGCGCCTCGACAAGAACGGAGTTGTTGGTTACAAGCCTGCTAAAGGTCTCTCGGTAGAAGTTCAGGAGATTGGCGAGCTTGTATGCGAGGATGGTTTCTTCGTTCGTCTGCACCACCTGCTCGACCCGCTGGCGCAAGATGCGCACCGCCCCAGACATGTCGCGGTCGACGAGCTCATTCAGGGCTGCGACTGGATCAAAGTCGACTATCTCTTCGGAGTCCTCGGCTGCCAGACGCCATACTTCGTTCTCCAGCCCTTCTTGGATGCCTTTGGCGATCTCGCCGCCCTCGGAGACGAAGAACACCTCGAGCGCCTCCCGCTCACCGACAGCTGCCGAATGCATCCAGGCGAGCATATCTCCGACGTAACGAAGAAGGTCGTGGGCCACCAGTTCTATAGGCTTCACCGACGGGTCTTCGGCGCCGGTTGGTGTGGAGCCAGTTAGAGCCGTGTGGAATGCGTCGGAAAGGATGTGTTCCCGTGCTTCAGAGAAGAAGTCGAGACAGCTCTGGAATAACGATGGTCTCTCGGCGAGCACTCGCAGAGCATGTCGGATGGAAGAGCCTATCTGCGGGTTCTCGAGATTCAGCGTCTTGAACTCGCGTTGGATCCACCGATACAGCTTCTGGAACGCAAGGTTCAAGTTCTTCGATGTCTGCTCCATGATCTCGAGCCCGAGTGTCTGGTCCTCAAAGCCTAGAAGGAGCTCACAGTCCTTGGTGATCTTCTTCGCTTTGGAAAGGACCGTAAAGAACCTCTCATCGACGGGCTCTGACGTCAGGGTCAAGACAGCCACTTCGTCTTCTGAGAGAAGGAAGTGATCGTTGAAAGACGCCAGAAGCTTCTGTCTTGTCTCAACCTGGCTTTTCCGGGCTATAAGAGACGACGCTTCACCGATGACAGGCTCTGTCGCCGCGTTGGCCGCAGCGATCTGAGTCTTCATGTCGTTGAAGCCAGCATTGAGCTTCCCGATGGTATTACCTATCCTCCGTAATTGCTGCACAGAGAGTCAGCATACAAGGGAGTCATGGCAATATAAGTATCTTATAACCCACCTCGGCAACTTTACCGAACTGGCTGATGATGTCGCCATTGCTGTCAATGAGCTCCTTCTGAAGGTCGAGGCGCAACTGGCGACGCGTGTCTGGAGTATTGACCAGCCTGCGGGCGTCCAGCAACGACAGAGCATCAGAGAACTCGGCGTCCGCAAATGAGGTCGAGAGGACAGCGGTCACTTTGGACGAGAAGGGGTTGAGGTTCCGGAGAGTACCAGGGGTTCCTGGCGTACCCGGCGTCAGGGGTGATTGAGGCGCATCTTTGAAGGACGGCAGCGATGTCAACGGCGGTGGAGCCGAGTTCGGATTCATGGTAGGTGTTTATCGTGAACCAAATTCATGTTTTCAATACCGGGCACACAGGTGTAGTTAACGGCTCTGGCACACATGTGGAGCTGTCGAGCCCTCTGAATTAAGGTACATTAAGGCCAGCTGGCGGGGCAGCCACTGGGCGATAAGCAAATGCTGGGGTTGAGCAGGGGGTGTGCGATAAGCGTCATCGGACACTGCACGCGGACCGGAACCCCTGCGGACGGTCCCATCAGCTGCCTCCCGTCGTTGAAGGCAACCACACATGACTGCGAGGCTTCCCTTCAACATAGCGCTCGCCCATAGAGTGACTCGGAACTTAAGAGCCCAATGTGTGGACTTTTCTCCTCTTGAAGAGGCACCATCTTGTTCCACATACTGTGTGACGCGTTCTCTCCCTCGAATAACCAGCGAAGTGCTGCCGCACTCAAGCGAGCTTTCGATCCCGCGTGTCGACACCCAACGGGGCCACCGATTCGACCCAATAGTTACCGTACTCTACCGCGCTTGGCGGTCTGTGGAGGAGCTCCGCGAACACTGTCAGGCCTCTCTTCCAGCCATGGGACTGAGATCAAACGCCCCCTTCTAAGTGGCCCGCCATGACCTCCAACATGTTTTCGAAACTGCTTCCTGGCGGAGCCGGCCCGTCCTTCTACGATGAGCTGCGGTCGAGAAACGACTCTGAAGACATTGAAGACCGCGCCGGTCTCCTTGACGAAGAGAATCTGAACCATCAGTTCCACGACTATGACCTCGAAAACGTCGAGGGTCTCGCCGTTGACGATAGCCGACAGTCGCTCGCGGGCGGACCGAAGAAGTTGGCAAGAGGAGGACCGGCCAGTTACCGGCCATATAAAGCCTCTGGACGCGACAAATGGTTCGACCATGCCGAAGAAGGAGACAACAACGACGTACCTGAGTCTCTCCTCGTCGAGCCTCACGATATGGTCGACGCAACACACGCTGGACAGAGGCGGAAGAAGGGTGACCGAGGTCGGGAGGCAGCGATCCCAGGACCGTCTACAACAAAGGCCCGGTCCCAGTGGGAGACCACACAGGCACAGCAGAGACTACATCACGACGTGGCTGCCTCTGCCTCTGGCAGGGACCACCGCGAGCCTCGTCCTGGCGCCATCATGGCAAAAGCCCTTGGCGGTGATGCTCGGAAGAAGGCCGAGTGGAGGTGGGCCAACGTATCAAACCTCGACCGCTTCATGCACGACGTCTACGCATACTATCAGGGCAAGGGCTTTTGGTGCATTCTTCTCGAGAGACTGGTGCACTTGGTGTAAGTTGTCTCCCCCTAAGAGTGCCTTCTTTCTTGACTCCCTCACTGACCATCAGGCAGAAACGCTGCGTTCGTTGCCGTCTTCCTCACCTTCATGACCCAGTGCATCAACTACAGCAAGATCCGGGATAGTAGGACTATGTCCGAGATACTGGTTCCGCAGTGTACCCAGAAGATGTCGGGTCTGTGGAATCTGGGCCTGTGGCTCTTTACGCTGTACTTCATCTTCATGGTGATCTTCTACATGATGGATATGCGGCGGCTCTTCATCGTCCGGGACTTTTACGTCTATCTCCTCAACATCCCAGAGGACGACATGCAGACTGTGACCTGGCAAGACGTTGTTGCGCGGATCATGGCACTCAGGGACCACAACCCCCAAACTGCAGCGCGCGTCACGCCAGAGGCGAGGAAGTACATGGGCAGTCAATCGAAGGAGAGGCTCGATGCGTCAGACATTGCCAATCGGCTCATGCGACGCGAGAACTACCTCATCGCCCTGTTCAACAAGGATATCCTAGACCTAAAGCTCTCGGTGCCGTTCCTGGGCTCAAGAGAGCTCTTGTCCCAGACGTTGGAATGGGCTCTCATGTTTAGCATCTTGGACTTTGTCTTTGACACAAAAGGTCAGGTCAACCAGGAATTCCTGAAGGCAGATCGACGCGCAGAGATGAGCGCGAAACTAAGAACCAGGTTTTTGTTCGCAGCGGCCATGAACATGATCATGGCCCCTTTCTTAGTGTGCTATCTTGTCATAGTGTACTTCCTTACGTACTACCAGGTGAGATACTCGACCTTGTATTGCACCTAGCTACAAGACATCGGCTTGCTGACCGTCTTTTCCAGGAATACCAGAAGAATCCGTCTGCCATCTCGGCGCGGACATACACACCCCTCGCGAAATGGAAGTTTCGCGAGTTCAACGAGCTTCCGCATCTATTCGAGAAACGGCTCAACATGTCGCATCCGTATGCCACCCACTACATTGACCAGTTTCCCAAGGCCAAGACAGAGTTGGTGTTCCGGACGGTGGCTTTCATATCAGGATCGCTCGTAACGGTGCTAGCCATCGCTTCTCTGATCGACCCGGAGATGTTTCTCAATTTCGAGATCACGCACGACCGTACTGTGCTGTTCTACATTGGTGTGCTGGGTGCCATCTGGGCATTCTCTCACGGCAGCATCTCCCAGGAGAATAACGTTTTCGATCCCGAGTATGCTCTTCGTAACGTGATTGAGTATACGCACTATGAGCCGGATCACTGGAGCGGACGTCTTCACAGCTACGAGGTGAAGAAGGAGTTTTCGGAGCTCTATAAGATGAAGGTCATCGTCTTTGCCGAGGAGATACTGAGCATCATCATCACGCCGTTTATGCTCCTTTACACGCTCCCGAGATCGAGCGACCAGGTCATCGACTTCTTCAGGGAGTTCACCATCCATGTGGACGGACTCGGATACGTTTGTTCATTCGCCGAGTTCGATTTCAAGAAGGGCATCGCAAACACCAAGAAGGCGGCGGATGGAAACCCGGCAGATGTCCGAGACGACTACTACGCCACCAAGCACGGAAAGATGGAAGCGTCGTACTACGGCTTCATCGGCAACTACGGAAACTACATGCTCAATCCCAAAACCGGGACTCACCTACCGCCCGGGCTGAGACACCAATTCAATCCTCCGCCGGCGTGGCCGACCATAAACTCGCCCACCCTAGGTGCAGGCGACTTGCAAGCGTCAAGAATGGGCCGCAGCGAGCGGGCTCGGTCTCGGACGGCAGCGCGGACCCCGAGGTATGGAGCCGCGGTGCCGCTGCCGTCTCCCATGGGGTCGATACTTCTCGACCCTCACCACCAACCGCCAGTTCCCGCCGGCGGGGCAAACTTTGGCAGCAAGAGCATGCACCGACCACGGCGCGGGCACGTGGAGCGCAACATCATCGAAGAGTCGGCCGAGGACGACGGGCTCGACAACGGCGGGAAGGACCAGGAAGACGAAGAGGCATATGGCGGCAGTGGTGGCGCCGGGCTGATGGAGGAGTCGACGTGGCAGACGTCGCCCACCAAAACGCTGAGCCGGGAGAACAGCGCAGTGGCCAAGGAGGAGCCTGTTGCCGGCGTGGTCGGTATGATATATCAGTTTAACCAGGCTCAGCTGAACAGGCGGCCCGGTGGCGTACGGTAAGGGGCTTGTTTGTGTATTGTTTGCCGTGAGATTTGGGTGGAAACTGCGTAATTATTGGCATGCAGGCATCCAGGCTGGAATTCTGGGAATGGGTGACCTAGAGATGGATCAGCAATTGGCCGCATTTGGTATTCTCTGCATCACGGGGCAACTGCATCGGTAGGGGCGCAGTCACAGAGTCATTGAGCAACATTGCTTCAATTACAACGAACGCTTCTATATGCAGTACTCAAGTGCAACAGATGCTTGCGCGGCTCGAGACGCATGGCACCGCTCACCGCTCGTATGTCCGAGCCGAGTGGCTTGACCTGTCCTGGTACGGCCGACTCTAGCCAGCGTCGCAGGCCGGCTTGAAGTCGAGCATGTAGAAACCCCGGTCTTTCCGGATCAAGCAGCCAGCTACCTATGCTGACTTGATACATAGGTACTACACTTGGGGTTGCTGTTGCCATTTGATGCCACTCTCTATAGTCTAATGAGAGAAAGAGTGCCCGAAATACGTAGTGATAACCCCGGAGATGCTTGACTCGGTTGTACCTGACCTCATTGGTGAGTTGGAGGTAGCTCTGGTGGAGCTTAGCGTATCCCGCGGTTGAGGACACCCCTGCCAAAGAACCAGCATGCGCAGCAAATCCCGCGCTAGCTTGGGCTAACTTCCCCGGCCTCCGACTCGCTCTTCTGGGCTGGCTGCACACCTCAAATCATTTTTCGCCAGGCTGTCCGACAGTCGGTCGCAAGAAAAATAAAGAGTGTCTCCAATTCGGCTCGAGGCGAGATAATAACCTCCAACCTGCTGCCCTCGCCCTCGTTTGCCCACCACCCCCATCCAGCCACCTATCTCGACATAGTCCCTTCCGGAAATTCTTTTTGCTGGCTCGAACGTCGCGAACAAATTACTCGGGGCCAGCTGTTTCGGCGCCAATATCCATTGCGTCACTGACTTCATACCAGCGATATCTCGACGACATTTTCCGAGCTTCGGATATCACCCTCCAGCCCTCCGGCGAGGCCAGAGCCACTTACGAACTTCACCCTGGATCTCCAGACTAAACCGTACGGCGGCGCGTCCGAAGCTGTGGCCCAAATGGCCCAGCCAACAGGCGAGCCCGTTGAGGACTATGAGTACGTTTGGACCGAGCTGGCTGCGTGTTGTTGCGCTCGGTGCTGTGTGAAACTGACCGTGATTGACACTCCAGCTATGAATCTCTCCCCCCGAACTTCTCGCTGCTGCAGAACATGGCAGCTGGCGCCTTCGCGGGCATAGCTGTGCGTCCACCTACAGACTCAACCCGATATTTGGGGTTGCTGTATGGTTGCTAATAAAGGCATCAGGAACACACGGTTATGTACCCTATCGACGCCATCAAGGTCAGTTTGGACAACTTTGGTGGGGTATGCCCTTGTCGAGAACGCTGCTTACCGGCCGCCGCCCACAGACACGAATGCAAATCATCAACCCTACCCCCTCGGCCGTCTACAATGGAGTGTTGCAAGGCACATACAGGATAGCAACGGGAGAAGGCTTTTTGAGCTTATGGCGGGGCATGTCGAGTGTCATTGTCGGCGCAGGTATGACTCCGGCTGCTTGGACTGCCCCCTGAGTGAGGTTCGCGACCGGCTGACCAGTCTAGGGCCTGCCCACGCCGTCTACTTCGCTACCTACGAGGCGGTCAAACATGTCATGGGCGGGAACCAAGCAGGCGTTCACCATCCCCTCGCGGCTGCAACGAGCGGTGCGGCCGCAACGATAGCGAGCGATGCGCTGATGAATCCCTTCGACGGTATGATAGCATCCCCGCGTGCGGGAAACACGGGAGTTGGAGCTGACAGGTGGTATGCGACCAGTCATCAAACAGCGAATGCAGATCCAGAATTCGAGCAAGATGTACAAGTCCATGACGGACTGCGCCAAGTACGTCTACAGGAACGAAGGACTGTCGGCTTTTTACGTCTCCTACCCCACCACCCTCTCCATGACGGTGCCCTTCACGGCGCTGCAATTCCTCGCCTACGAATCCATCTCGACGGCGATGAACCCGACGAAGAGTTACGACCCCGTAACACACTGCTTGGCCGGTGCAGTCGCTGGTGGCTTCGCCGCCGCGCTCACCACGCCAATGGACGTGATCAAGACCATGCTCCAGACCCGAGGAAGTGCCACAGACGCCGAGCTGAGGACGGTCAACGGCTTTGCGGCGGGATGCAGGTTATTGTACCGACGTGAAGGCGTCCGGGGCTTCTTCAAGGGAGTCAAACCAAGAGTCGTGACCACGATGCCCAGCACGGCTATCTGCTGGTCTGCTTACGAAGCTTCCAAGTGCGTAAATCCGCTCCCGAGACCCCGAGTCCGACTGTTGGTTACGTGTATGAACACAGCCACTAACATACTGCAGGGCGTACTTTATTCGCCAAAACGATAGCCTCTAGCGACTCAGTTCACACGCCACGCTGTCTGATACTGGGGCCGATTTCTCCGGTATAGAGAGGACATTCAGTTGTTGATGCTGAAACGACATCGCCTCGGTGTCGCGGAGTCGCGGACCTAAAATCACTTTACCTAACCCCCCACCCTGTAGAATAAATGGCGTCCGGCATCTCGCGGCCTGGATATTTTGAGGATTTGCCCTAGTCGACACGTCGAAGATCACTTCGGTCATGTCTCGGCGCAAAATGTCGGTGAAAGGCATATTGCGCGGGGATAAGAGTCACGTTCCCCCAGCAGCTTTGGCGGCTTCGCTTGGATGTGAATGGAAGCTGCTTCTGAGGGTTGTCGTGCGCAAAGTCCCCCGTGTGTAAATAATCTTTTTCTGCGTCTGCCTCCTGGGGTTCAAATACCAATTTCAGCCGCCATGGGTTCTGGCGTCGGATGACGATCTGTTTCGTAGAACTGGGTTGTGTCGTGGTCTGCAGTGACCTAGCCTGATAAGGGGTTGAGAAAGATCCCATCGCGACTCGCATCCTGAACCATGTCCACTCCTTGCTTCTGAAATGACAATGCAGGGTGCCAGAGCCTAGAGCTGCTATCTACGTACAGGAATCCAAGACAAACGAACTGTATGTTGGTATTACTGCTGTCGACACGACCAGCACTTTGCAGAGTCAAACGGTATCACAGACATGAAGTGACACGGGGAGCTCAGGCTTGATCTGAATAGTCTCAATTCACCAAATATGACTCCAGGCTTCCTGCCCGACAGGCAATGCCCATCAACTCCTATTAACACCCACGAACTCCCCAAGACCCAAACACGCTTCACAATGGACAGTCCCGTCAATGACCAAACGGGAACCCCCCACCAAACTGGAACTGGAAGTGCTGCGACCCGCCACCCGGCCCGCCCTGCTGGAACATGAACGGCCTCCCACCGCCGAACGGGTGCCCGCCCCCTTGCTGGAACGGGTTCTGCTGCTCGTGCGAGTTGGGGTCGTCGCCCCTGTCGAACCGCGCCCGCAGCTCCGGGTCGGAGAGCACCTCGTACGCCTCGTTGATGGCCTGCATCTTCCTCTCGGCCTCCTCCTTGGTCAGCCCCTGCTTGGCGGCCTTGTCCGGGTGGTGCACCTTCGTCAGCTTCCGGTAGGCGGCCTTGATCTGGCGCTCATCAGCGTCGCTAGGCACGCCCAGGACCTTGTAGTAGTCCTTTGTCTTGGAGCGCTTGAGCGCCACTTGGGCTTCCCGAAGGAGGGTGTCGATCGTCTTGTGGAGCTCCTGGTCTTGGCTCGCTTCTTTAGCCTTGTTGAGGGTGTTGATGGCGGCTTCGAAGTCCTCGGCTTCGGTCTGGACGCGGGCGCGGTGGAGGAGGCCGTAGACCGAGTTCTCGTCTAGCTGGAGGGATTCCTCGCAGTAGAGCTTGGCTTTGTCGGCCTTCTTCATCTGTTGGAAGTCTGTTAGACTTGTTGAATGAGCGCCGGGAAGGAAGCAATCCACTTACGGTATAGTATGCCTGGCAAGCCATCGCCACGACGTGGCTGACGAGGGCGTTCCCAGCCGTGGCGGGTATTGTGCCGTCAGCCCTGAGTGCCTCGACAGTATCCTTGACCTCCTTGATCAACCCCACGTTATCCCCCGAGGGCACAAGTTGCTTGGCCGCCGTGGCAGGCTGTTTCCTCTCCAGTGCCGACTCCACAGCCTTGATCGTCTTGTCGACCGCCTTCTCCTGTCTCAGCAGCTTCCTGCAGATCTTCGAGTCCTGATCCGAGATCAGGCACTTCCGTATCTGGTTCATTCCATCCTCCCTATCCCCAAGCGCAAAGAACTGCGTGGCCGAGATCTTGACATGGGGCGAAGTATCGCCGGGCTTCATCTGGAGCACATGCATCAGATCGCTTATTCCGCCGGCGATCATGCCCGCCTCGAACCGGCACCGCGACCGCAGCTCCCGGAGACGCAGCGACCGCGAGGCGACCTGGATGGCCACGTCGGCGTAGTTCACGCAGTCGGCCCAGTTCCCTTGCGCCGCCGCGCTCTCGGCCAGACTGGCGCTGCCCTCGGCCTCGGTCAGTTGGGCGAGTTCCTCCGCGTCGGCCTTCTTCTTCGCCAAGAGGTATTGCTCCCGCGCGGCGTCCCACTCGCCGCTGCGCGCCTTGATCTTCCCTAGCTGGACATGTGCGCCCTCGAACCCCGGTTTGAGGGAGAGAACCTTCTCGAAGTCGTCGGTTGCGGGACCGGTGCGGCCGAGAGAGAGGTATGTTGCGCCGCGCTTGAAGAAGGTGAGGTAGTTGGAGGGGTCTCGAGCGACGGCCGCGTCGTAGTAGGCAAGGGCGTCTGTTGTCTGGCCTTGAGAGAGGTATGTTTGGGCTGTTGCTAGGAGCTTGGAGACCGGGGTATCGGATGGGACTTCTACGCCATAGACAGAAGAGAAGAGCCCGGCTGCGAGGCCCAAGCAGGACAGGCGAACCATCGTAACAAGAAATGTGAACTAGGTCACAGCTCGAATGAAGGCGTCACTCGCAAAGAAAACGAGAGAGGGGGATTGGCCCTGCAGTTAGGTATGCGGAGTTAACATTAGGAATGGAGGAGGGTGAAAGTTAAGGAACAGAAAGTTGTCCTTTCAAGCTTCGATCGATAGATGGATGCAATCAATGAGGCGGAGGCCAAACTTTCGAGGTCCGTTGAGGACAAACTGTCAAGTAGCATTGTTATATCAGTACTTTTATACGCTGCGGATAAACTATGGGTAGCCAAGTCTCTTCTTAGCATGCAGTCACTGGCCACCCTAGCTCCGAATCCAGCACTCGGCAACGTCCCGCCCCTGCAAAGGACCCGCCAGGGAAGGGAGCGATGTGGGGCTACTTGGCGCTGGATCCTGACGGTGGGATCTGATTGCGCGGAAAAAGTCTAATTCCGTTCCTTCGAAAAAATAATCGTTAGGCCCTGTTGAAGCTCCAAAGCGTTGAAACACACGGCCTAGCTGCGACGACGAGCGACACCGGCGAATTCGCAGCCACAACAGTTCAACCTACAAGCAACATGTCGTTCCGCGGAGGCTCACGGGGCCGTGGTGGCGGTGGTTTTGGCGGCGGCCGAGGAGGTGGTAAGCACACGAACTTGGGTGTGATGGCAGCGCCAGGAGTCTCAGCTAACGATGGAACAGGACGCGGAGGAAGCGGTGGCTACGGACAGCGCGACTTCGGTCCCCCAGCGACCGTCCTGGAGATGGGCCAGTTCATCCACGCGTGCGAGGGCGAGATGGTGTGCGAGAGCATAAATCCCAAGATCCCTCACTTCAACGCGCCGATATACCTCGAGAACAAGGTAATGCTTTGCCGGTCCACATTCACACTCCCTCTAGGGCTCGCATTGACCTTGAGTGATTCCAGACATCAATCGGCAAGGTCGATGAAGTCCTTGGCCCAATCAACCAGCTCTTCTTCACCATCAAGCCCTCGGAGGGCATCCAGGCCACGTCCTTCAAGCCCGGCGACAAGTTCTACATCTCCGGCGAGAAGCTCCTACCCCTCGAGAAGTTCCTACCGAAACCCAAGCCGCCACCAGGCACAGTGTCCAAGGTGAAGAAGCGGGGCGGAGGTGCCGGCGGCCGCGGCGGGGGCGGTTTCTCTGGGCGCGGCCGGGGAGCACCGCGCGGACGGGGCGGATTCGGCGACAGGGGAGGCCGTGGCGGCGGTCGTGGCGGCTCCGGAGGCTTCTCTCGCGGTGGTGGGCGCGGCGGGTCCGGCGGTTTCTCAAGAGGTGGCGGTGGTGGTCGCGGACGCGGGGGCGGCGGCTTCAGCAGAGGAGGACGCGGATTCTGAGCCCGTGGCTATGTGTTGGGTAACTTCTCTGCGTCATGGTCTTTCTCGGTCTTGGTCTGGTTCAAGTGACGGCGTTTAGGGTGTAGGTTGTGCATGCGGGATGTACAGATTCCCACCCCGGTATTAAAATTGCTTCGGATAGAATTGCTATGTGTGTGTGTCTCTGTTCCCTGGATTCCCCTTCTATGGTTGAAAGTACTACGCGTTCACAATAGGATATTATCAAGCTTTCCGCGTCAGCGGTGTCCTGGAATAACTCTGCAGCAGGAACGCGGCCGCGAGAACGATACCCAACGCCCCGAGACCCAGACCAAAGAACTCCGCTCCCCTATATCCAGCGAGTATGTCCTTCCCTCCACCATTCCTACTAACATCGATCGTGCCTCCAATTCCCAAAGCGAGCGAGATGGAGTAGTTCACCACGGTCACCACCAGACTGGCAGCTATTCCCTGATGCTCCTTCGAGACACTGTTGCTGAGCAAGATGATAGCCGCGGGGTTGGACATATCCATTCCAAAAGGCATGACCAATATGCTAAAGAATGTGTTGTGCCAGTAGTTCTGGCCTACCGGTGCGGTAACAAGCAACAAGCTCCCCACGAAGAAAGCACACATGGATACAAACATGATCCAGTGCGGCTTGATCTTCCCCATCAAGTACCCTGTCAGCATACTCGCCGCAAATCCGCTGACCGGAGCATGAGCAAAGGCCGCGCTGGCCACCAATGGCGGCCATCCTCTCAAGCCCTGAAGGGTGGCAAAGGCGTAGTACACCCAGATACTGAAGCATGCCCATCCAGCCGCCGTACACCCGAGCACGAAGTTCGTCTGTGCTCGCATGGCTGCTATCGGCACGAGGGGATGTGGCGCCACGAGCTCGGTGTAGACGAACGCGGCAAGCAGCATGACGGCAATGATGAGGATGAAGTACGTGTACGGCGTAGACCACGACACGATGGGCGCCTGGTTGAAGGCGAAGTTGAAGAGCACAAGCCCGCACACGCCAAAGGCTGTTCCGTAGCCGTCGAGCTGCATCCACAGACTCTCGCGTCCCACACGCTTCGTCTTGGGTGAGGAAGGGACCACAAGCACGCTCACGGCCGCTAGTGCAAGACACACTCCGCCCATGGACCAAAATGCCCACGGCCATGAGGCCTTGACGGCGAACAAGCTGGCCATGACAGCGCCGAGCACGAAGCCCAGTGGCGCTGCGGCGCCAAAGAGCGACATGACCATGTTCTTGCGCGGCCCGGGCTTGTACGCTCGTCCGAGCATGGCTTGCCCGTTCGGGACCAGGAGCGCCGGCCCGATACCTTGCATTGCACGGGAGAAGCAGAGAAAGACTGTCCCTGCGCAACCGGCCTTCTCGACCATGTCGGCAAAGCCGGTCACGCAGCTCCAAAGGGCGAACCATAGGAACCCGATGATGAAAAGCTTCTTGTGGCCGAACAAGTCGCCCAATCGACCGGCAGGCAGCACAAACGTCCCCGATGTCAGTCCGTACGCGGCCGAGTACCACGCCAGAGCGCCGGGTGTGGTGTCGTGGAATGACTGCCCTATGATGAACGCGGGTACGAGAGCCTGGGATATTCCTGCCAGCATCAAGACTTGAGCTAGGCATACGACGAGAACAAACATGATCTCCTGAATGAGTGTAAGGCCGAGGGGTCGAATGGGAGTTGAATCGAGGCCGGAGTCGCGGTGACAAACGTTAGAAGAGCCATATCGAGCGATACCGTTGGCGGCACTAGGGTCACTGCGGATGTCACCGGTCAGGAGGGTAGTGCGAAAGTCATTCGTTGACCTGTTATAGGTGTCTCGTCCGATCTGAAGAATAGGAGATGGCTCGCACGTTTCCGCTGTCTTGGCCGGGAAGAAACCATGGGATTTCTGTTGCTGTTGCTTTGCCGCCTGCTGTTGCTCTTTGATACGTTCCGCCGCTTCGACGAGATCTACGTGGCAGGGCGCCGCGGATCTGTATGGCCCTCCTGGCCATTGAGGGCTGGGACCAGTTCTGATGACGGGAGCCCTGGCTATTGGTGTCAAAGTCGAGGTTGAGGCTATCGTTACCGGCCGGTCCTCCGTGGGCGTCAACCATTCCAGTCGCGAGGGGCTGGGCGTCTGCACTGCGTCACTACTGGAGATCTCAGCCCCAAAGGATGGCGGTGTCGTCTGCACTCGTGGCAGCTCTCGTCGCTTGGAAGACATACCTCCCGACCTGTTGGGAGTTGGGAGATATGGCAGCTTCGGAGGCTGCGAAGGAAGAGGCGCTGCAATTTTGGTCGGTCCTGACGCCTCATCTTTGTCTCTGCCGTGTCTCTCTCCCGGGGGCGCACCGTCACGAGGCCAGAGTATTTCGCTTTCGTCTCCGTCTCTGTTCTCGTCGGCATGGTACGTGTACGGCCGCGGCGGGTCGCTGTCGCCCTGCTGAGCGTGAAACTGCCTTCTGAATGATTCAGTCGCTGCAATCATGGCCTCTGCGGCCCTTTGCATGGCCTCGGACGCATTCCGTAGGTCTGCCTGCGTCGTAGGACTCAAGGCCACCATCGATGCTGGCCTTTGACCGTCCATGGTGATGATGCTCAACTTGGGGTTTCTGCTGCGGTTAGTGAAGTGAAGTCACGGAAAGGAGCCGCCAACCCACGGGTTGTTTTTCTTGTGACGGACAGTCAAGTAATGCGTGCTAACACAGGTGCCACAGAGCCGGAAGTTATCTACGGACGGATGAAGTGAATAGGGATTCCGTCCGAGCGACATGGGGGATGACAAGAGATATGCTGTCGATGGATATCCTATGAAAAGACGAGCCTACCCGTGTCTGGGAAAATGAAAATACGTCTGCTGGGACAAAAGTCAAGGTCCCAGCTAGATCAGGGTAAATAGAAGGAGTGGGAAAGCGGCGGCTTGAAAAGAAACTCAGGCACTGACAGCACGCCACGATTGTCTGAGAAAGCTACCGCTTTCAGTCTCTGACTTAACACCAACATGGCATCGTCATATCCCAGGCATAGAGCAGAGGTCAGATGAGTTGGGTAACACATCCGTCACTTAAGATAGCAGCATGGAAGAGGGCGGGTGATTGCTGGGACTCGCAGCAACGGGCCGTGCATATGCAGGCAGACGACGCCAGACAGTCGGGTTGGCATGGGGGGTGTAAGTCATGACAGGTTGACGCTGACAAGAGAGAGGGCGCCGGCTTTGGGGGATCCTAGGTTGGAGGACCATGTTTCGAAGGATATGCTTCCATGTCGGGAGCCAGATAGGCGACACCTTTCTTAGTCGTTGCACGAACCGGGGTGGCACCACATATCGCTGATGGTGACATCGATGACATTTCCCGAGCCGTAGCTTCCAAGCAAGTGCTAGATAGGGCTCGGTCGCCGGGAGGTAAGCCCAAGTAAAGCTGTTGGTTCCATGGATGTGTGATGTTCTTAGATCCGCTTGATCCTTCTCGAAACGATGATGCAAACCATTCCATCCAGCTCTCTCACTGCTCAGCCCACGGCAGCGGTGAACCTGAGGTTCTCTGAAAAGGATGCTCTGAGTGGTTGTCACCCTCCTGCAAATATGCGAGCTCCCGAGTCACACGGCCTACACTAAGGCAGACTTAGACGCCGAATGGGATGTATACAATGGCCGTGCAATACATTTAGCCCAACTGCAGTTCCAGTTTGTGAGGTGGTGAGGCTGATCCCCATGGTGAACCAGGGTTTCCTGGAAATTTCATGCAGCCGCTGGTTTGACAAGGGGACAGGGGAGTGCATAGACAGGTAATAGGCCTATCAGACAAGGCTCTGCGCCTGTGTAGCCGCGCCACATCCGGCGGCGTCTATCGAGCAGTCTAGTTCTTCGATTTGTCCAAGGTCGTGATGCCGGACTACCCCAACTCCTGGTAGTGACATGTGAGACGGACATTCTGCATCTGATGTCATCATTCGAACAAGGAGCGAGACTTCGTATCTTACTCGAACCGGCGCCCTTAGCCTTGCTGTTGACCAACAGTCCGAGTCCGCACACATCAGGAGCGCGGCGAAGTATCGGTGCTAAGTCCAGTTTGTAAAGGGGAGCGTGAAGGGAGAGAGGCGACGGAGGAAGGAACCCCTGCAAGATAGGAGCCAACAGTCTTACCGAGTTCCCATGGTCAGTCTTGTTGATACGGCGGTAAGCATGCGTGAGTTTCATAATCAAGACAAGCTTGCCGGACACAGCGCTCTTTGGAGGGCACACTCTTTAGAAGGCAAGGGCTGAAGCGCTCCCATTCATTACCCCTAACCCTGAGTGTATCGTCTAGTACTGCACAGCGGCGCATAGCATCTTTTGGCCAGAGATGTAGGAGAGGTGGATAGCAGCATTCAGGTGGTGTTTGTGAAGTACTTACTGCTTGTTTATGTGGCGGGCTTGGGGCTGATTACTTTTCATTGCTTCTAGGTCCTGCTTTCACATAGAACACATGATGCTGGGGATAGCGAGGAGAATTAAACATATGTGATGTTAGGTGGACGAGATGCTTGACTCAGCTCGTCAATGCGACCGTGAACGGGGTCTCCCCCCCCCTTTCCCCCCCCCCAGCTGGTTGACAGCCACGGCGTGGAGCTAGGCCGAGGTGATGCCAAACAACTCCAGACAGGGCAGGTTGGAATGACTCTTGAGGAGAAGTCATTGCTGGGAATGACAATGGCGAGGCGATGGTCGCGAGGACTGCGATGGCAGCGGGCAGGGTATGCAAGTGATCTGGCCATATTGGTCAACCGCTGTCCTCACACGTGAATATACAGAAGATGTATTTTGCCGTTGGATTGGTCAGATCACCCGTATTAAAAAGTTAGTGCTGGTCGTGTAATAGGAGGTTGCGGAGAACGGCGCAAGTTTGGTAAGCTGTGCTCGGACTGCAAAGTCGTACAGAAGGGTGCGCGTTGGTTCCTCTCAACCAACTCGGCGCTCGCGGAACGAATTATTGACGCCGAGATGATGGTCTATATCCGCGGAGTCGACATTGCTCCGTCTCGTCGAGCGCTGCAAAAATAGATCGCCGCCGCTTGTTGCCCACTACCAGACAATCCGGCCAGGTCGGCGGAGAGAACAACCGGATGGATTTAAAACTAACTTGATATACGTACTGGGAAAAACATACTGAAAAGGGGGTCTGAAGCTCACGCCAAAAGCACACTTGCATCACCACCGCCAAGGATCCATGACGATGTGCACGATGCAGTCCTAAACTCCAGAACCCCACAACGATTGACAACATCCACAAACCCAGACCGGTGATTGCCAAGAAACCAACAAGCGAAAGGCAGAAGAAGGAGACGGACGGCTACCAGGACAGAACAGCTAGGGCCCCGAGCTAGAGGTTAGGCGTTGACCTTGGATACTCGCCCGGAACATGCAGGTTGGAGATTGTCGGCGTGCTATCGGTGCGGTTCGTGCCGGCCGTCGGCCTGCTGGGTGATACGGTCGTGCCATTTGACGTCCCTCCGGCCGAGTTCTCGTCGGCCTTCTGCAAAGGATGCGAAGGATAGGCCGCGTAAGTCGGCACGCTGGTTGCATCACCCCTTGTCGGACCACGTAGGTCGGCAAGGTCCTCCTGTCGCTGCGACACCGCAACGGGAACAGTCCCGCGATCATTTCCGGCTTCCAGTCCATGTGTTTCTGGCGCCTTTCCAGTCGAGGTGGATTGCATGTTCGCCAACTCCTCCTCTCCAACAACCATCAATCCTGTCCCCTCAGCCGTGCTGTTCAGCCGCTGATTCCCTCCAGTACCGGGTGCGGAAGCAACCTCGCCTCTGTGGCTATCCATGCCGGGGTTCCGGTCGTAAAATGGCTCATTTGTGTACGGGTTCACCCCGTCCTCTCTCGCTCGATAGGCAAGGACAGCGGCGTGCGACGGGGCTTCGTCGATGGGGGTACGCTCCGTACTCCCGTACCACCCCCGTTCTTGAGAATGGCCGCCGGCGGATCTGGGCTCCGTCACGGCGCTCCCCGGCAGTGCAACCGCTTCTTTGATGGTATTGGCGGCATTCGGGTCCGCCTGCTCATACGACGCGGTGCTTACACTAGAAGGCGAGACGGGTACCTGTAAGCCTCGCTCTGCGTTCACCTGAAGGTCGGATGGGAAGCGCCCACCTGGTTCGGGACGTCTGGGCGTTTCGTTGTCTTGCCTTGTCGTTTGCTGGCTTAGAGACGTCGATGCCGCGAAGGGTTCGTCGTCGTCCTCATCGACGACACCGTCGCTGCTGGTGGACCGCTGGGATGACCGGCTGAAGCTCCGAGAATGGCCTCGAACGTACTCTGACCGCTCCTCGGGCGACTTCTCGGTCAGGGCTTTGATGTCTTCGTACCACGCCATCATGGTGTCGTGGCTTTCCGCGCGGAACACCCAGGTGTGGCCGCGATGCATGCCGCCTGTCTGTCGTCCCTTGAGGATGAACTTGTTGGAGGAGCCGCTTCCGCTTGAGTGCGAGCCCAGCTTCTGCTCTGGCAGGTACAGCGACATGACCGGCGCTTGCGTCTTGTCTGCCGACTTGAACTCATGCAGATGAGTCGGGGACAGAACGTACCTTAGATTGCGACGTCAGTGAAGATCCCATTTAAAAAATTTGGGTTATGCAAGGGGCAGTTGACTCACCATCCGGCTGTGTAGCTCTTCAGATACTTGCTCTTGCGTTCCAGAAGCCCTGCCCTGATCTCCTGACAGGCGTAGTGGTCACGCCCAGGGTAGTGGATGAACTGCGCCGAGCGTATCGGGAGCTCCGGATCCACAAACTGCTCGTCACGTTGGACGAAGCTCGCCCACTCGTGATCCTTTGGCATGGCGATAGGTCCGACGCGCAGGTCCTCAACGGCCCCGTACGCTGCGTCGGCTTCGCGCTTCAGGATGCCGGCGTAGGCATTGTACGACTTCTGGATCTCCCCTACGACGATCGACTCCAACTCGCGGCCCGAGGTTTCAAGGTTAAGGTATGCCTGGCCAACGTTAGTAACAAAGGTAAAGAGTGTGAAGGAGGTAAGCCCTTACCTGGTGCAAGTAGTTCTCTTCGTCGATCTGTCTCTCCAACTGGCGGTCCACGGCCAGTCGCAGGAGGTACGGATCTTGCTTGCCCGTAGTCAAGGACGGGTCGAGTTCAGTCTGACCAAGCACCTCCTGGAGGTTGTCGACGGCTTTGCGAGTTGCAGCCATCTCGCGGTCGACGGCGTTCTTGAAGTCCCCCGAAAGGTTCTTGATCTCCTTTATTTTCTGGTGGAGGTCACTGCGAAGACCAGTCAGAGCCAGTATGACGTCCTCTTCGATCTCGCGTGCCTTGTTCGACTCCTGGAAGGCAAGCTTGTTGTAATCCCGCAAGATCTGGAGGGCATCGTCGAGGCCACCGCTCTGTAGGAAGCCCTGCGGCGTGGCTGTGCCGTTGAGGACATTCGTGAGCTTCGCCAGGGACTTGGAGCGGTGCTCGTAGTGTGTCTGGATTTCTCGAAAGTAGGTGATTAGGTCTTTGAGGATCTTCCGCCATGCTGTGACGCGAGGTTAGCGACATGACGCAGAACACAGCAAGAAAATTATTAGAGTTGGTTCCTGCGCCATACCTTGAAATCTGTTGGCGAGAGCTTCGGTAGGATTGCCGGACGTGGGCACGGGGCAGTAGAATGCGCTGTGCATCTCGTCGGGGTCGTTGCTAGACTGCAGGGCGAGACTTCGGACGCTGCCGGCCTTCATGCTTCTCCGGCTGCCACTCCGCCTCAAGCTGCCTGACCTGCGCATAGATGGCTTCTTCTTCAGCGTGTTCCCCCGCGACAGGCCGCCTGCGTGGTTGCCCTCCGAGGGGCCAATGGAGCCAGCATAGGAGCTGGTCCGGTGCATGGCTTGAGATCCGTTGGACGTGGGACCGTCGATGACGGAGCTACCGCGTTGGCTGGCGTCCCACTCCTCGGTGAACTTGGCTGGTCGCTGTGCAACCGGAGCCGCCAGCGGAGAAGGGTGAGAATTTGTGTTGGCGATGGTATTGCTCCGGGTCACGTCGTCGGCAACTACAGCAGGTGCCAGATGTGAGTTGTCGGGCTGCTGCTGCTGCTGCTGCTGCTGCTGCGGCGGCGGCGGCGGCGGCGGCGGCGGTGACTGTGGGAAGTAGCTACCCGCATGACTGGCCGACCTGGAAACTGGAGCTGGCTCGGGAGCTGGTGAGCTCAGGTTGTTCAGGTTATGGTGTGGCGCAGTTGACTGGTATGCAGAGGATGATAGATTGGCCATTGTTTGTACCTTGGGCTTGAGTTCTGACGCAGCGAGTCGCGCCTACATGTGGAAGGAAGACACAATGAGAGCAAAAAAGTGTAACCTGTCGGGCCGACGAGGTGGAAGCTTACCACCCCGCTGCTGCGGTGTCTGGTAAATGCTGGAGGGGCGTCCCTTGCCTTGATCAGTCGTCTAGTGTGCGCAAGCAAAACACCGAGTCTCACACAACCGAAGAGCAATACCTGCTTCAGGAGGCGACGGAGGAGCTTCGGTGCAGCATGCACTTCTCTGGTTAGAAAGAAAGTGTGGTTTGCGAGCGTACAGAAGGGAGATGGCGGGCGTCAGGGAAAACCCGCGATAGGGATAATTACGTAGATGCTGCCCTTTCATTTCATCGCCCAGGAGACGTCAGTGGAAGGGTTCCACTTGGGACATCTGCCAAGCATTGTCTAACCCCGCCTCAGCCAGTCCGGGAACGGCCTGAGGAGAGAGAGAGGTAGTGTGGAGAAGTGGAGGGATTACATGAGGATCAACAGATACAACATGTGATGCTCATACATACCACCACGACCAGGCTCAGCATTCCATCCCCTCTCCCAACACTCCTCGTTTGCGTGCATATAATAGTTACGGAGGCATTGGGGGCAGTTCATACACATACGGACTCAAAACCAAGTCAAAAGTGTATAGATAGCCAAGGCAAGCGATTTTGCTAACAGACGGGCAAGCAGAGGTAGTTTTATTTTTATGACGGGCGCCCGTCTTGGTCGGTGTTCACTCTCACGGTTCCATGGCAGCTGAATGTGGGGATCCTGATGACGTATTTCCGTTTGCAGTGGGATTCACCCTCTGGGCAGTCAATTAGTCAACTGACGGAGTTAAGCCTAGTCGAGCTGAGCTGGCGAGTTCGAATGGCTTCCCGACTGCAGGCAGGTCTACGCTGTCCTCGCTATACTATGTAGCCCTCTTCTCACTCCTGTCCCTGGACCAAGTCTAGCATCCGCCGCGATAGCACGCTGGCTGCCGCAATAACCTGTCTTGGGTCAGGGGTCCAAAATGCGAGACTGTGTTTGATTAATGTCTTTGTGTCATGGCACTTATTAAACATCTGCTAAAATACCCCCTTCCCAAACCCATTCGCCCAGAACATCCTCCAGGCGAAACTGCACGATACGTTCAAGGGGAGTCTAGCTTCCCTGAGTTCCAGGAGTCCTATGTCCTCTTGCCGCTGCGCTGTGATCCTTCCTAGCAAGATGGCTCGATCACGGAACGGCAACAATGCCGTGCGTCTGAGTGGCAGGCTTCTGAAGCCAAAAAAGGCCCTCGTGGTCTCGTGGCCACCATTGTAGAGACACACTCGCACTTGTGATCCCTCATGAGACGGGGTGCAACGTCTCGGGAGTAACCGCCGCATCAGCACTCGACGTGACCGCTTTCAGCTTCGTTCTTCGTCTAGGTGGTGGTGCTTTCGGCGGCAGCTTCTTGTGCCCGCTGCCGTTAACGTGCAATACAGTGGTCTTAGGAACCATCGGCACCCCGTGGCGGTGCCTGGGCACCTCGGGTAACACCTTCTTCGGTCGCGCCGCCGACCTCGCGTGTAATTCGGTTGTCTGATTCGCTGCATGCGCAATGTCCTTAGCTTCTTGCATGTCCCTCGCTTCCGGGCCGAACTCCGTCTTGCGACTCGGCGTCTTGATACCTGGTTTCTCCGTCACGCCCGCCACGACGCTCACGCTGCTGGCGCTCTGCGTCGGGGACAGGCTGATCCCCAGCAGCCTGCGCGCGACCTCGACGTCTTCGCATTCGGAACCTTCCTCTTCCTGGGCCAGCCATTCGATCTTCGCGACGCGGTCGACCAGCCGGACGGTGGTTTCGTCCACCGGCGCAAAATGCGCGTTGCCGACGCCGCTGAGTATCCTCAGGACCTTCAGTATCTCCTCGCGCTTGTAGTGCGGTGGTTGGCTCAGCTGCGTGTGCGCGAGTAATGGAGACAGAACGCGGAGGTATGTGTGTCTCAGCGCCATGACTTCGTTCGGGAGGTCCAGCAGGTTGCGGATGATAACGTCGAGGAGCACGCGCAGGTCGTTGGTATAGAAGTATTCGTAGGTTGCCTTGGTCGTGAAGAGGAGGTACAACAGTTTGAGTATCAGCAGCTGGAGCGACGTCTCGGTCTCGCGGTTGAGGAGGAGTATGATGTTCTCGCCAAAGGTTCGAAAGTGCGGTCCGTGAACGCTGAGCACCTTAATGACGCGGTTTGTCAAGGGAGCCGGAGCCGAGGACGGATCGACGGCTGCAGTGGTGGAGGCGACCATGTATTGTTCGTTCAGGACCAGCTTGACCGCAAAGTCAGCAACGGAGGCTACTGCCCGAGAAGGATGGGGAAACGTACCAGCACGCGGATGACTGGGTAATGATACGGGTCGTGGGCGTCGTCAGAGTAAGCCTCGATCAGCTGGAACAGATACGACACAAAGGCATCGTCGACATGCATCAGGTCCTCGATGCGCAGATGTTCGATCCGCGACATCTCGTACATCAACTCCAGCAATAACCTGTGCAGACGCCCGTCCTGGTCCCTGCACTCCTTCATAAGGTCTAGCAGCCTGGCGAAGCATCCGGCGTCGATCATGTGGCGGAAGGTGGTCTCGTCGGATCGACCGTCGAGGAGCAGGAAGTTGGCGATGGCGTGGAGGGCGCAGAACTCGTCCTCCTGCAGCAGGCTGTAGATGATCTGGGTCCGCACGTAGTCCTTGTGCTGGCTGAAGATGCAGCTGTCCATCAGTTTCTGCGAACAGCTCGCGATGTCGTCTTCGTACTGGAGGAAGCGGTCCCGGCAGCTGGAGACGAGGTGAAGCCATCCTCGCAGGGCATCGTCGATCCGTTCGTGCGTGTCGCAAGTCGCCTTCGTGACCTCGCCGAGCTCTAGATAGATGCAGTCGGACGTCAGTTGCGCCCACCTTCCAGAAAGGGGAGAAAGACATGCTAAAGCAAATGTAGGAGCACTTACCATCCCAGAATTGCTGCTCCGACTCGATAGTATAGCAGATACTGACATCATCATCAACATCCTGTCCAGCCATCATTCATGGCGTTGTAGTATGCTACGGCGCTTTGTGGCAGTTCAGACTCTCAGATGGTGCGCCAGGCAATTGGCATTGCAAACTATCTATGTTCCGAAACGTCTGCGTGATGCCGCCCATATGTTTGCGAGTCTGAGAGATGTCATGGGAGGCTGTGAGGAGGCTGATACTTGCTAATTGTCAGCCGATGTCGAAGGGTGCAACAGTGGTTTAATTCGACAGGTGAGCCAGAATCGCCGCTTCCCCGCTGATACGCCTTCTCGCCATGCTTAGGGATTTGGCAGCGTAGGGACCCACAAGTTCCTTCCCTCCTACTATAAGGTGCTCCCCAAGAAGCTACTACTCAAGGGACCGAAGGTAGGATTACCTTAGGCAAGGTAGTGGAAGACCAGTGACTTTATAACATCCCACGATCTTGTATTTATTACATTGCTTGCTCCATGGCGGTGAATACTCAGTAGCACGGTCGAGAGTGTCATCATCCCTCGCCTAAACGCCGGGCCAAGGGTTCGGGTATCATGCGAGTCTCCGGAAAAACAAAGGCCCCTCCAGCTCTCCCAGCGGTCGTAGTCTATATACGTAGTCCGTGATGACAACATCCGTAACAGATGAAAGAACCTATTCCTCGTATATCTTTACTTTCTCCGCGTACGCGCGAATATTGCTGACCACGTTGTCGTCGATGGTGTCGCCCCGGCCAGCAGCAACCTTCAGAATCAGCTCATTCAGCATCTGTCTGCCGAGGATGTCGACGTGGTCCGCCGTGTTCGGTCCTCCCCGGGGGTTGAACCTTTCGGGTTCATGCGGCATCTCGACCACCGTGACTTTGACACCAGCGGGGTTGTATCGCTTCATCTTCCAGCCCTTGTTGCACATGTACCCCGTGCTCAGCAGGTTGACCGTGCCGTCGCCCTCGCCCAGGATCACGCCGTGGTCGGCGCCGCCCTGTGTGAGTCCTGTGTCAATGGTTATGTTGAGATGCGTTGTCAGGGGCGATTCCGGAGAGCGGTAGTAGTAAGCTCTCTCCGTCGGTTTCCCGATGCCGTAGAAACAGTAGACCCTGAGACTGGGAGCGAGGGGCAGTCGAGTCTCGAGAGGGTTGATCCACTTCCGGGGGTCCTTCTCGTTCGCGTTGACTTCTGCGCTCGTGTGTGCCACGCCTTGCGAATAGCTCCCCTTTACTGCATCCTGGTACCAGGGCTCGGTCGTGTTGAACAGATAGTCCAAAGCGCCTTCAACTGTCAAATTGCGATCCGGGGTGGTCCAGTTCATGCCCGAGCGGAAGTTGAGCAGCGAACCGTACGAGAAGTTCTGTCCAGGCGCATCGTCGGGCGCCGAGTCCAGCTCGCCCCAGACGGCATCGCCGCCAATCGGCAACATCGACGACAGTCCGGGCATAGCCCGAAAGATCTCGGCCCTCTCCTCCTTGCTCAGGAACTTCTCCAGACCATATACAGCGAACGCGTTCAGCTGTGCCGTGTCGCGCATCTCGCCCGAGAGCACGGCTGTGACAGCCTTGACAGCGCCCAACATGCACCCGCTGACGTTGATCCACGCTTCCACGTGCCGTTCGACCCAGTCGTCTCCGCCGCGACCGCCTTGGTCGGATGCTACCCAGTGGAAGAAGTAGAAGAGGACCTGGCTGCCCATGCTGTGTGATGTGAGGACGACTTTCTTCCCGGAGAAGGCAACACTTGTCTCGATATAGGACCTCAACCTCGTGAAATACCGGTCCCGCACCTCGAGGTTGGCATACGACAGCCGCCAGTCGTAAGCAGCCGTGAAGCTGTTGGTCGGGTCATAGCCGAGGGAGGCCAGGTTCTCGAGGATCTTGTTCCAGATCCAGTAGCCAGTGATGAAGAAATCCGTAGCGTCGAAGCCCTGCGCAGCCCTTAGCTTGATCCCTGGCGGATCCAACCCGGTCTGTTTATCGAGCATGATGTGCTTTTTCCACACTTCCTTCTCCAGCACCAGAGCCCTCATCATGCTCCAACTTCCCCACAGACGCTTGCGGAAGAAGGGGCGCGAGACATTCGATGTGCCCCACGACTCGAGACCCGTCGAGATGACACCCGGGATCATGACAATCGGGTGGACGGCGGTCATGCCTTCAGAGCGGGCTTTAAGACCGACGGAGAAGGCGTCGTAGGTATCTAGGAAATCTCGTTCGCCCTTCTGCAATAGCCGCGCGTCAGCCGTGGGACGAGCGCAATGTACCCGGAGTGCCACGGGAGCCAGTCGAAGGCAGCTAAACTTACCACAAGGTCGCGCATATCCTTTACCAGACCAGCCGGGAGGACATCAAGGAGGCTGTCCATGCTCAGCTCGCCGATGTCAGGCAAGTTGATTAGGTCATTGCTGCTCGCAAAGAAGCCGGCAATGACGATGCCAAACAGACTGCCCAGCAGAAATATGGCCGTCGTCCTCCTCTTCCGAGTCTTCTTGTGATGATGTGCAACTTTGATCTTCTCCTCCGTCCCTGGTTCCTCCGGTCGGTCGGGTGCTACGCTGTCGTCTCGAGGCGTGGGTGACTCGGAGCCAGTGTCGCTGGCGATGGCTCGTCGACGACGGAGAGCAGACGCCATGGTGAGCGCCTCAGGTCGCCCCTGGGGGCGCAAGCGGGAAAAGCTCCGAAGAGGCCCTCTAGATACAAATGATGGCAAAGGTAATGTTGCTAACCTCGATCAGCACGCCATGTGTGCCAGGCAGTGTCGCGCCGGACCGAGGGGGAAAGAGGATCGAAATGTGAGACTTGGCGCAACGGGAGATCTGCTGTCAAGCGTAGTCCAATCTACACGTAGATTACCTGGAATGTCAGGGATGCAGCTTTCGTCCAAAAAGGATCTCCAACGTGTGTCTTGGCGTCAAAACTGTGGACGAGATCGATAACCGGAGGTCCGACTTCTCCCTCTGACGTCAGCCGGGTAATAAGAAAAGTCCAACGTGCTCTAATACCGTACGTGTACTCTGCGCCCCCTCCCAACGAGGTACCTTACCTTATCTTCTTAGCACGTGTACCTTAGTGGGCGGGGCAGACAAAATAACGCTTTGCTTGGGTAGAAGTCGTTCGACCCGTTTTACATGTGATATGCCCCCTCTCCTGGACATCTGACGACAGCTCACCTCTGGCACCCTTGCCAACGAGATACACTACCTTACACTTGTATATTGCCGTTGGACCCTGAGAGCATGGGCTCATTCCCTTAAGTCTAAGTCTAGGACAGTGCTTGATAATCCCCCCACTCCCCCAACTTCTTCAGACGATAGATATTGCCTCATTTTGCCTTGTTCGGGGCTCCTCTCTCCCCATTTGTGACATGAGTTGATGAGATGGAAAAGACTTCTTGTCTGGGAGAACTGCCAGCCGAGTTGCGCTATATCCAGTACGAACATGGCCTCGAGGAGCAGTACCTGCCAGCCATCCGGGCGCTGATCTCCAAGGACCTGAGCGAGCCGTACAGCGTCTACGTCTATCGGTACTTCTTGTTCCAATGGGGCCATCTTTGCTTCATGGTAAGCTTCTATGTGGCCCAGCATAAGGCACCGTCCCAGGCTTACTAAATCCACCGCTTCTAGGCTCTAGACCCCGTCGACTCGTCTCTAATAGGCGTGATTGTCTGTAAGCTGGAGACTCACGCATCTCACTCGCCAGCAACTCTCCGCGGGTACATCGCCATGCTCGCTGTCTCGGCCACCTATCGCGGCCAGGGCATAGCTACTGCTCTCGTCAAACGAGCCATCGATGCCATGGCCCAGCGCAACGCCGACGAGATTGTGCTGGAGACGGAGGAGAGCAATGTGCCGGCTATGAGGCTGTATGAGAGGTTGGGCTTCTTGCGCTCTAAGAAGCTGCACCGCTACTATCTCAACGGCAGCAGCGCATATCGGTTGGTGTTGCTGCTGAAGCCGTTGGACCCGGAACCTGCTGCGGACTTGGCGCTCGACACTCCTCCAATTGCGGCCGCCTAAGATTCTGTGCGCCGCGCTCAGCGGCGACTTACAAAATACATCGACCTATGGATGACTATGTCGTCGCAAGGAATGGCCTGGCCTTCCAGACGAGCCTGGCAGGGCAGAGGACTTCTGTCAGGAGACCAGCCAATATGAGGCAGCTTCATGGCACCAGCACTCCCCTTGCAGAGGGACAATGGAGGGACCACGAGGAGAAGACACTGGCCCGGCGGTGGATGGCATTGGGATGGACTATGGAGGAGGGTTCTTTCTGAGGCACGAAAACATAGAGCGCGGGACAAGCACTCTCATATTGGGAGTGGATGGCAATGCATGGGCTGGCGTTCTGAGTACGAGGGTCATATACATAGGGAAGCATCGACCACTGCTTTTTGTTTATTGCGCGTGTCTGCTTGCAGGTGTTTGACTCAACTGCGCGCGGCCTCAGGTCCCCTCCCATTGCTGTGAGTCATCAGTTGACCCACGACGACGTCGCCCACCATACTGCGAGCTTCTGGGACACCGACGAAGCGACCCTACTACAGAGACTGGAATAATCGGGCTCTTGTGAACAATTGCCAGCTGCGTGGCGCAGTGGAAGCGCGGTAAGCTCACGAAGTCCCCGCATCGCAATATATCCATCGTACCTTACTGACAAGCAATAGCCGGGCTCATAACCCGGAGGTCCTCCGATCGAAACGGAGCGCAGCTACTTTCATTTTGCTCTTTTCTCCCATTTTTGTCCCCTTTTCGCACTCAATGGCTTGAGACATGACTTCGCATCCGCAGCAAGAGTATCCTGCGAGAGTTTACCGTCTTAGTCCAAATACAAACGCACTAGGCCTTCACCAAGCTTCGGCTTTGCCTTCGCGTATGCGAAGATCTCAACGGAAGAGTACTACTATTCAGTCAGCGACTGTAACGGTACAAGGATATGCGATGGATTGGTGAGGTACCAAAGATGCCCGGATATCCCACGCATTCTTGCTGCCGATGCCGAGGTAAGTGTAGGCATCTAGACATAGACCGTCAGCATTCCATATCCAAATCTCAGTTGCGAGTTACTTACCACACTTGTAGTAGACAGGGCGGCTATTCGCCCTCACCAGCTCCAGCTCCCTCATGCGGCCGAGGACCCTCGCCACGTCGTCCTTGTCCCGGAAGTCCCGCGTGTAAATACAGATCAGCCTCGCAGACCCTTGGCTGCCTTCCTCGTCTCCCTTCGGCGCAACCTTGGCGGCAACGCCGAGCTCATTGGCAGCCGTAGCCCGCGCGACGACCGCCCAGACATCGTCCACGACGTTCGGTGGCGGAAACAGCATCCACTTGCCGCAGCGGACATGCAGATGATGAGCGAGGTCCAGAATCTGGGTCACAGCCAACGAGCGCTCCTTGTTCATCTCGCGCGTGGCAATGCTTTTGGTCATCGCCGCGCTTTTGGTCCTCGCGATGAAGTCTGAGAGAAGATGCAGGCGCTCCAACCCGCCTTGGATGAAGAGGTCGAGCTTGGTGTGGGCCTCCAGAGGGGCCTCGTCTTCGCAACCCGGCACGTGCTGGTTGGCAGACTGGGACTTGGGCTCTAAAGGGATGTAGGGGTTGCAGATGTAGATCCAGTGGTCGACTGCTGTAACCGGTGTCGTGGATGGTGGCAGGCGGGCGAGGAAGGCGTCCACTGTCTCGTCTAATTGCCACGCGTAGCGGACGCCTTCATACGGGTTATGGAGATGGCCTATCTTTGTTGTCGTGACTTTGACTTGCTTGCCGGGGTGGGAGGGCATGGTAAGCATCAGATCTCGCAAAGCTGTACTGGGGTCGAAGGAAGAGACACGGGCGTGGAGCCGAGAGACAGTCTCCTCGTCGCCTATGAGCTCTGTCAGTCTCTGAGAGCGCAATATTTGAGGGCGGCCTTCGACACTAGCGCACCGTAGAACTCTGAGTCCGAATCCATGATGGACCTCGAGGGGGGAGCATGTGTGAGTGTTGCCTGACAAGGTGCAACTTGGGCAGCGAGGAAGATTTATTCTAGTCAGGAAGGTACCAAATCGACACCATTTATGGAGGAATCACATGGGGAAAATGATCTTCTAAACACATAGGCGTCTTATTCCTTACAGACAGGACAAGGTAACAGCGTAGGTAATGGGCATACAAAGCGGTGAGATAAGGAGGCTGTGAATGAAGCTGTCCCAGGATAAGGTACAGTACCAATTCTTGCATGTTCCGAGGAGCAAGGTATCAGAAAGTCATGCCCCACTTAAAAAGGAGTGCTCGCCTTTCACTGTTCTCCTCAAAGCCAGTAAGAATACTATACGAAAGATACTTCATTTCTACAGCACACTCTTGGCCGATCTATCAAGCCTGTGTAAGTCTTGCCATATGGTTTCTGATGGGTTTGGGCTAACAACGAACCAGGTGCTCTGGGGGGCGGCTTCCTCGGATCATTTTAGTGTTCGTGCTCCAGTACTCAGGGAATCGAAAGACGCAGCTACGAAAGCATTCTCTAGGCGGATATTGCGGATGGTAAAGACAATTACTGAAGTTGTTTACTCGCTGGACATACGAATCGCTTTGCTGTGTCCGGTTGGTGGTCTGCAGGAACAGCCTGGAACCAAGTCATGGAAGGTTCAGGAACGCAGATTGTGTCCCGGCAATCCTTGACGCTAGAGCTGCCCCCAAGCTGCCTCGAGTTCTCTCCTCTCCTTCCTTCCTACTTCTTGGTTGGGACTTACAATCTGCAGAGGAGTAGCCTGGAAGCCGGGGAAACTGAGCCCTCTGTAGGGCCTCAGAAACGCAATGGAAGCATCCTGGTCTACGAGGTTGCTGGGCGGGAAATAACCCATCACCAAACGGAGTGTCGGCCATCTGCGATTTTGGACCTTCGCTTTCAGACGTGTCCAGGCAAGCAGGATATCGTGGGCGCAGTCTCCAGCACCGGCGCACTCGATGTCTTCAGGTTCTCATGCTCGTCACGCGGACCACCGTCGTTGACTCTGCTTGGGACAGTGAGGATCCCAGGGATTGGGGAGGACGTGTTGTTCCTCCAGTTTGCCTGGCACCCTACAATCCCCGATACCGTGGCAATTACCACGTCGCAGGGCGGCGTTCATATCTTGCAGCTTGGCTCCGACTACCAAACCTCGGTAGCCACACAAGAGCCCATCATACTTCACAGCCTCGAAGCATGGTGCGTGGCCATGTCTCCCACCATTTCAACAGCGGACCCCAGTGAAGCTCAGTCATGTACGCTGTTTTCGGGCGGTGACGACTCGGTCTTACAGTATGCAACGTGCGCCATGCAGCGGAAGCTGCCACAAGACGACGATCCACCAGGTGTCGACCTACCATACCCGGCCATGAGCGTCCGTGGCCATGACGCGGGGGTCACTGCAATCCTCCCATTACCCTGTGGTAAGGACATTGTGGTGACGGGAAGTTACGACGACCACATCCGCGTCTACTCGATCCAACCTCTTCAAGAGACTCATGGTCTCCGCAAGACACGACTTCTGGCTGAAGCAAACCTCGGTGGAGGTGTGTGGAGGTTGCGTCTGATCAGGTACGACGGTGGTGATGGCCGCGGGAAGGGGGAAGGCACTTGGAGGGCCCTCATACTGGCGTCCTGCATGCATGCCGGCGCAAGAGTCGTGCGAATCAGTGGCTCTGATGGTAGCACCGGCGATGTGGTGCTTGAGGTCCTGGGCCGGTTCGAGGAGCACAGGAGCATGAACTACGCCAGTGATTTCCAACCAGGCAGCGAACGAGACGGCCAGGGAGAGCTCGTCTGTGTCTCTACTAGCTTCTACGATAAGCTCCTCTGTCTCTGGACCATCAAACTCGGCTGAATATTGACACGCCGCTATGGCTATGGCTTTGGAAACTAGCATAACAAGAAATGCCGTTGAAGCTGTACCGGCTCTGGATTGCTAATTGAAATAGATAAAGGTATCCAGGTATGTAGAAGGAGGCAGTACGGTGAGTCTCAACGCTGTTAATCTCAGCCTGAACGGCTCAAGATGCTGTGGCTGAACATTTCAGAGAACAATTGGGGACAACTTTACCGCTAAGTCTAGCACTAGTCTATCTAGACTGCTAGGCCGCTTGTTTGCCTGTCCCGGTGAATTGACCTGACCCCACCGCTAGCGCGTCTTCGACCCTCACCGAGGCCGAGCGCGACAACGCCCAATTATTTCTTGGAGCCAAGTACGTATGTCCTTGGAACTGACTCTGCAAAACCACAGGAACGGTAAAACGACGGCAGATATTGCCAGTATTCTACCTCTTGAACCGTATACTCTATCGGGGCTTTTCAGATTACGGTTTCTCGGGCCTTTTGGCCTCGGTGGCCTGGCATCTTTTCCCCCCAAGGGCTCAGTTAGGCCTCGCTTTGTGATCGCTGTCCGGTCGGCCCAACATCTTTCCCGTTCCACGATAACAGTCCCTCCTCGCTACGTACTGTGTCTCGCAACCCTTACATGACACTGCTCTGAGCCACTCCAAGTGGCGAGGAAGTGTCTCGCGCTCGACCGCCGCCCCAGCCTACTCTGCCTTGGAACGAATCCCCGACGAAGATGAACGGCGCTCCGCTCAATGGAGCGACGGCGGCTGCGCTCTCCGACAACGTCAACCGCGGTGACCCTGTCCTCTCCCGCATCCACGAAGCCCTCAGCATTGTCCACAGTCCATACTCTGCCAACCAGGCCCGACAAGAAGCTCAGGCGTTCCTCGAGAGCGTCAAGGCCCTGCCCGAAGCCCCTCAACATGGCTTCGCCCTTGCCTTGGAAAAGTCTCATGCGCCTATCCTGCGTCACTACGGCCTCTCGTTGCTAGAGCATGCGGTCAAGCACAGGTGGAGCGAATACAGCCCGGACCAGGCCCAGTACCTGAGGGGCTGGATCCTGCAGCTGGCTCAGAACGTCTCAGAGGAAGACGCGCTCTATATCAGGACCAAGATCGCCCAGTTGTGGGTCGAGGTAGCTGCGCGTTGCTGGGCTGCCGAGTGGATGGACATGGACCAGCTCCTTGTGCAGATGTGGCGCGTTCCCGACTCTGCCGTGCACAGGGAGCTCGTACTGCAGATCCTCGAGACCCTGTCCGACGAGGTGTTCAACGGCGACAGTCCGATATTCGCTGTGCGCGAGAGTGTCCTTAGCAAGGCCTGCGTCGAGATATTCACCCCTGCCGCTGTCTTGGCCGAATCCTTCCCCAATCGACAAGAAGGGCCCGTGGTACGGTGCGAGAGCGAAGGCTGGCTCCAGCGGATTGGCTCGTTCTTGGATGACTGTCTGAGTGGCGACATACAAGCATACGACGCTCTGGCAACGTGCGCCATCAGGGCATTGGCCGTCTTCTGCTCCGTCATGCCGTGGGCCATTCCAAAGGCCGTCGATTCGGCCAATTGCGTCCGGTACATGTGCAAAGCTCTTGCAGCCTCTCACCTCGGTGTCCAGAAGGCGGCTCTCGAGGCGCTCCACGCCCTATATTCCCGCCAAAGCTTCACTGAAGACGAGTTCGTCGCGCTTGTCCTGCCCATGTATGATGCTGAGTTTGTCAACCTGTGCGGAAGACTCTTTGAATGGTCAACCGTCGAGGCTCAGGACATCGACGACGACAAGTACCAGTTTGCCAAAAAGTTCTCAGAGATGATCTCCTGCCTCGGCGGATACCTCGGCCGGAGATACGCCTCTATCCCTCCCACCGCCGATATCCAACCCTTTCTGCAGCTTCTTCTACTTGTTGTGCAGAGCCAGAGCCTAGTCGTTTCCATTCCGGTCTTGGTGACATGGACACGCCTCCTGGGTCACCGGACTGTCGGCCCGCTGGTCGCCAACACCCCTCTAGTTGGCCCTCTGCTAGATGTCTGTAGCTCAAGGCTAATACGTTACGAGAGCCTTCCCGAAGATACTGAGGACCCGACCTTTGTACTACTGTTGGAAGATACCGACACCATTCCGGAACGCCATGCCTTCCTCGGCAACTATCGACGCTACAGCTGTCAAGTGATCGAGAGCATAGTGCAGCTAAAGCTGTCCGATGCTTTCGTGCACATTCTTGGACAGGCCGAGAACGTCATTCGGACTCTCTACGATGGACAACCGGGACCGGATGGTACGCATTGAGGTTATTCTGGAAATAACCCTCCGAACCCGGCTAACGTCTTGAGCAGCTGCAACCTACTCAAAAAGCACGATGCCTGTGCTCCGGGTCGACGCCCACTTCACTGTTGTCGAATCGGCGCTGAAGGGTTACATGAAGTGGAAGTCACTCCTGGACGAAGATGGAGTAGAAGTAGGTTCCCCGTAGACATTATGTTGGGTTGATGCTGACTAGAAGCAGGAGCAGAAAATAGCCGCGATGGAGACAGACTTCGAGGCATGGTGTAACAGGCTCTTGGACGCCAAAGTCGAGGTTCGTCTCGAGCTTCTTATGCCCTTTGGCAGCCTGTGTACAGGAGACTCCGATCATGAGCTGATGTGAGACACCACTTCTAGGACCCCATGATTCGGAAGCGCATCCTTCAGCTACTCGTGGCCTTCTCTACCACTGCGCTTGACAAGAATGCACCGTTCATGCTGAAGGTCCTGGAACATATTCTGATGACCTGGCCTTCCGCGCAGCCAGCGTACAAGGAATACAACGAGGCTATAAAGGAGCTCCAGTCCGAGAGCTTGGTCGAATTACAGAGGCTCGCCTCGAAAATGCCTGACCACCTTTTGGTGAGTTCCTCTATGCTGTCTCGAATGGTGATACGCCGACTGCTAACGGTGTATAATAGGACGTATATGATCAGCTGGAAGCCAAGATCCAGGATATGATTGCCTCGGGGACATTGGACGAGAAGAGACAACTGGCCTACAGGAGTTTCTTGTTTATCATTATGTGAGTTGGTACCAGTGATTGACCATACCGTGTGTTCGGGATGTTCTAACCCGCTCGCCAGTCATCGTGCTTCGCGTCTAGATACCGAGACTCGCGTCCAACGGTTGCGTGCGTTTGTGGATCCTGTGAAGTCCCTGTGGAACAATGACTCCCTCAAGCAGGCCTTGGGGTCGTATGCCGGCTTCTGCGAGCTTGTGGGACTGGATCGAGCGCAGAAGTACATCGCCCAGCGTCGCATTCACGAAATCGGGGACTGGGGCTCTGTTGATCTGGACGCCGAGGGTCTCGCTCTGCAAGAAGACCTCGAGAATTGTCAGACGGTGAGATAGCTTCCTCCCGGGCCTTTGATCGCATTGCAGCGTTCCCTAACGAGGTGTTAGCGCCTACCCCTTCGGGCCACGAAAACCTTTCTCACTTATTCAGTCGAGAAGATCGACAAGAACTCGCCGGCGTATCGAGCATCCTGTGCTTTGTGGCAGGATGGGTTTCCTCTGATACTGCCCGAGCTCTTGAACTTCCTAACGTCGGTTAAATTACTGCTGGCCTTTTCGTCGAGGTTCTTCTCCGCTGACAACAACCCTATCCAGACACGCCCACGCGACGCACAATCCATCCAACTGGACGCTACTCGCCCCAGAGATGCAGTCCATCGTTCGAAGGGTGCTGACGGATCGCTTCTGGCAGGCCGGAATTTCGGAAGGCAGCAAAGACGACTTTTACGCTCGAGTGTCCAACAAGAAAGGCACTCTGGAGGGCCTGGCATCCAGCATTCGTGGGACGGTCAGATTCGTGCGGGAGACGTCCTACGCCATTATTTACTGCATGAGCAAGCTAGACGTCCAGTTCTACGGCTTTACTGAACTACCGGGCCCGTTAGCCCACGCCCTGTTTGCCGATTCGTACTCGCTATCGACACACCAAGTCATCAATCTCCTCAACCTAGTGCGGTATCTTGTCGACCATTGTCCGGTTGACCTGCGGGCTCACTTCCTTCCTCCCATATTGGCAGTTTGCTTTCATCAGATGGATGCTAAGATCACGTCGGAGTGGGACAAGCTCGGGCGGCAACAGAGCGTCCAGGCCGAAGGCGACGCACTGACCGAGGAGATGAAGGCCGAGAGTATCTTGAGGCAGCTCACCTACACTGCCGTGGTGATGATGGCCGACTTTCTCGACCCAGCCCGAGCAGTCGAGCCCGATCAGGGTGCGGATGGGCGTCGCCAGGCTCTCCCATCGCCCCAGTATCCCTCTCTGCGCAAGTTCTGCCTGATGCAGAGCCCAATCGTGGAGCCACTCTTGGTGTTTTGCATGCATGCGATCAGCATGCGTGACGGGAGATGCTGCGGAGTCGTGCTGCGGGTCTTCCGTTCTATCGTGCCAGAATTCCGCGTCATGGAGCCAGATAGCGGTGGCGCTGCCGATGCCGACCATCACCACACCGACTCGAAGCCGCCAAACCCCTTCCCGATCCCGCCCGACACGTCGAGCGCGATCCGGGAGTTCATCTCGTCGGACGTGCTGAAGGCCTGCATAGGCTCTCTGCATGACGCCTACTTTGTCGAGTTGCAGAAGGATATCGGTTCGCTGATTGCGACCATCCTCATCAACTATTCGAGCACTACCACGACGCCGCGAGACGTCCTCATGTCGCTGCCTAACATCAAGGAGCAGGACGTGCTAAAGACCATCGACTACATATCGCGACCGGGCGTGGCGCATCGTCAACAGCGGTCTCTAGTCTTGGACTTGCTGAAAGACCTCAAGGGGGTGAGCATTTCAGAGATGGGGAAACTGAGCAAGGGAACGTCCACCAAGCCTGAGTCCGGGTTCAAGCGTTCACAGCGGAGCAAGATGACACAGCAATTCATGACTGCGCCTGCCTCATCAGGCATGGCCGGGGATCCCACTGGTGCTGAGGATCGGAGGAAGACCCCCGACCTTGAAGGGGTGGCCAGCATGTTTGAGGGTAGGTAATGCTATTTATTGGAGCGCGAAACAAGCAAGGAGCTTTCGAGTCACAGTGTCATTTTGTCAGAAAGACCTACTGTGTGTGTTTACATTGCACCAACTCGGGCGGATGTCTACCCTCGTCGTGCGAAACATAGAAGGTTAAGCGGAAGGCCAAAAGGGGGCATGCGAGCGAAAGATGGCGCAGGCCATGTTCGCTGCCGGCTTGGGCTGGCATATGCTGATAGGGTGCGGTCGACCCTTCAGGACTGTACCTTGTATCTTCTACGACAACGTATTCGTACCCTACTTAGTACCGAACAATGATACCATTCATCTGCATCTCATCTGAAAAAGTGAGGAACCTGACCTTGTGCCGAAACTGGAAGGTAGAAAATGTCAGACGAAATGTCTTTGTCGCCGTGAACTGATGATACGTAGCTCCTGCCGGTCGATGTGTTGAGACCGACTTGGGTCTTTCAATAACACGTGCAGTGGAGTGAATATACAGGAATCATCACTCCAGTTCAATTCATATCCCCAGGAGCCATCATCAGTCAGACCGGGGCTGATGCTGCAATTACAGGGGGTTTTGACCGAGAAGAGACACTGCTGCGGGGTACAAGCTGCCCCGCCGTACCAGAGCAGTCGGCGTAGAACTGACGACGTCACTCCCCGAGACACACGAGGCCAAGAAGGCTCAACCCGAGCAATGCAACCTGAACATTCACCTGAACCGTCGCCCCTCTGCAACAAAACACCACAAAACCCCCCAAGAGGCTTTATGAACCTCTGCCACCCGCAACAGTTGAAAGGAGGAGATCAAAGTAGAGCGCCCTTGCCCTTGAACGAGACAGCAGCATGCTTGTCACAGCTGGTGCAGGGTTCCAGTACCAAGACGACTTCGACAGATTGAGGGCGCCATGCGCCCTCGCCAACGACATTCACCATGATGCGTAACACCTTGTCCATCTTGCAGAAGACGTACGACGAGTGTTACATGAGGTGCTCCACGGCCGTCTACTATGAGAGCCAGGTATGTTCCTCTGCCGGTGTCAAAGTAATGATTTGATGTCTTGAAGGGAGCGGTTACTGACGTTCGGCGCCTTGTGTTTCTTTCCATTAGGGTAACGAGCCCGAAGCTATGAGATGTTGGAAGGCAGCTCTAGAGCAGATATACGACCATAACGCCAACAAGATACCCAGGGATCATGTCGCCCGGACGCAAACCGAGAGAGCTCTCGTCGAAAGTCTACGCCAGCTAGAGCTCCAATGCAAGGAGCGCATAGATCTTCTCGAGGCCCTGCGCATATCCCGCCAGGAGGACGTGGTGCAGCGTGGATCTTCCCTCTCTGGCGGTAATCCGACCATTTCTGCGGACTCGTCGGACCAGGATCGGGGAAAGGGGTACATTGGCGGTGGTACGATACCTGCCATCACATATCCGGAGCTCTCCAGGCCTACCCTACCTCCTCGGCCTTCGCTACAGGCACGGACTTCCTCGGAACAAGCTGTCATCGGGCCCAGGAACAGAAGGGCAAGTCTGGATGTCGAGACCCCTGCGTACCAGCCCCCATTGCCGAGGCTACCGCTGCCACCTTCGATGGCACCGCCACTCGCGCCACAAGCCAAGCCGTCCCGGTCTCCCAGTCCAGAGCGCCCGGAGCGTCACACCATGAGGACAACGCTTCGTGGCCATAGGATCAAAGACAAGAGCTCAAAACCCACCCCCTCCAAGCAGCCTAGCACACCGTCAGATGGTCCAGGGGCGAGCAAGGCCGCAACGTTGGCGTGGACCTCCCTCCTCGCAAGGGACAGGGGAAACAAGGCAGCATCAGCAAGTCCAGCTGCGTCAGCACGCACTCGACACTCGGAGGATTCGCGGGGCACATTGCAACGGACGCCGTCACAGACATCTCTCCAATGGGATAGCCACTCGCGCAGGCTTGTCACACCACGAAACAAGAGTTCTAGCACACTGCCAGACCAGAACCCGGAAACGACATCGGTACGACATTCGGGTGAATACAGTTTACCACAACCATCGCCATTATCTATCAGCGCAGCACATAGCGCGCTCAGCTCGTTGAACCTCAGAGGCACTGCTGCAGAGCGTGCAAGCACGGACGCGGATCCCATCAGTCGCCACAGGACCGCTCCGCTGCCCAGCCCGTCCTTACGGCCACCCCTGGGCGCTGGCGCACAATCCACCACTCAGGCAGAGCTTGACGCGAATTGTTCCCACTTACGGACGGCGTCATCCAGCCAAGTTCCGCGGCGTAGACCGCTGGAGCAGACACAGTCAGCTAGCCGTATCGTCACCACACCCGTACGGACCACTGCGGAGGCCGATCGACGGGGATCTGGGACGGCTAACAGATCCAACCGAAAACCGAAAGCATCGAGCTCCTCAGATGCGGACGAGGTAGGACCACGAAAGACTCCGCGTAGGCGCGCGAAAGGGCATGACCGTGGAGATGGGTGTGATGATTCTGATATTACTCCGGGCAGCTCGTCAGAGAGCGAGGGCACGAGAGTTGAAGATGCTTGGAAAAGGACAAAGGCCCGAGTCCTCAAGAACCTGCCGCCCGGGGTCGACGAGCAGGCTGCTAAGCAGATACTCAACGAGATCGTTGTACAAGGAGATGAGGTGCACTGGAATGACGTGGCCGGTCTGGAGATTGCCAAGAATGCCCTTCGGGAGACGGTGGTCTACCCTTTCCTCCGCCCTGACCTCTTCATGGGACTCAGGGAACCGGCACGCGGAATGCTCCTCTTTGGGCCTCCTGGCACGGGCAAGACTATGCTGGCCCGTGCAGTCGCCACCGAGTCCAAGTCGACGTTCTTCTCGATATCCGCCAGCAGCCTGACGAGCAAGTACTTGGGCGAGTCGGAGAAACTCGTGCGGGCGCTGTTCGCGCTGGCAAAAGTACTGGCTCCGAGTATCGTGTTTGTCGACGAGATCGACTCGCTTCTCTCGCATCGGTCGGGATCTGGCGAACACGAGGCCACGAGGAGGATCAAGACTGAGTTTTTGATCCAGTGGAGCGACCTCCAGAGGGCCGCTGCAGGACGAGAAAACAGCGAGAAGGACAAGGACCGCGGAGATGCCAATCGCGTGCTTGTCCTGGCTGCGACGAACCTGCCCTGGGCCATTGACGAGGCGGCGAGGAGACGATTTGTGAGGCGGCAGTACATTCCGTTACCGGAACCCGAGACTAGGGCCACGCAGCTGAGGACACTGCTGGGCCAACAGAAACATACCCTGAGCGAGGACGACATACAAAAGCTCGTCGCGCTGACAGATGGTAAGTGCGGAATAGATGCGCCGGGCGAGGACTGCTTTTGCTGACTGAAACGTAGGTTTCTCGGGCTCCGACATCACGGCGCTGGCGAAAGATGCGGCTATGGGACCTCTCCGGTCTCTCGGCGAGGCCTTGTTACACATGACTATGGATCAAATCAGGCCGATCGAGCTGGCAGACTTCGTCTCCAGCCTGTCGACCATCAGGCCGAGCGTCAGCAAAGCCGGCCTGGAGGAATATGAGAAATGGGCCAGGGAATTCGGCGAAAGGGGGGGATGAATGTCCCTTGCGTATTAAGTACAGCATGGTCCCAGACATAAGTCTGTGTCTAGACCGAGCTCTGTGTGTCTCGTACCATTAGAAATACCTCTGTGTCTTTCCACTGCAGCAGCACGACCTCGATAGTTGCTGAAGCTCACGAATACACCAGTGCAAGAGCAAGGTCGAGATCTGGCCTCGAACAAGTCGGCCGAGCCCGTTGTCCATTATCGAGCCACTCACTGGCTGGAGCCCTTGAAACAGCATCAAACAAGGGAAGGCATGAAAGCCGAGGCTGCAACGCGGGAGTGTCGTATGGGTGGGTTGCATACATCAAACGTACTGAAGACTACTCCCTGTATAATTGCCGGTGTCTGCGATGCATCTTCAGGTCACCTCACTTCTTCGTCCCGGTACCTCGATGGCAATCGCGATGTTCAAGTTAGTCGAGGCGAGAGTCGCCTGATCTCTGACGGGAGGACTCTTTCCCTGCGCTACCCGCCCTAAGCATAGGCGATTGACCCAGAGATGCTTGAAATCCCTTCTCCAAACACCATCAAAAACGTAGTTATTTTGTGCTAGTGAGTCTAAGAGAAGTCTGGGGATCGACAGGCCCGCTACATACACCACTGGGTCCGGTAGACTTACATTAATTAGCCCATGCGTGGAAGGCCGCCGCCATCTCGGCCTCGAAGTATCTACGGTTGTCGTTGACTATCACCGCCATCATCGCAGCTCGCCGTCCAAATGTCCCACCTTTTGTTTGATCGTTCGATGAGTAGGCTGTCTATGCCAGGTTTCCACTTGAATGTAACATCTGTAACATACGCATCTTCATCCCGTCAAATTCCACCGTAGGTTGGATCAATTGCCGTTTTTCCTTTCCATGTGCATCCCTACTATCTCGCGGATGATGCCGGTACTAGTCTGGCCGGGGTTGATAGTCAATGCAACCTTCTATAACCCGCACCATACTGAGGTTCGTCAGTCCCACACCTTCCTTCGTCTGCCAAGGGGCGATCCCGGGGCCGTTAACCTGGTTGGCCATCCCTCTTCGGTTGACGCAAACATCCTCGAGCAGACGCCAACCTGACACAAGAACGCCCAATCTCAAACTCGAAGGCAGTGGCTGTGAACACAAGACCCCTCTTCCTGTTGATGTAGCTCATGCGGGGTCGTCAGATCAAGACTGCAGCACGGTGAACACGGGGCCAGCGAATAACGCCAGACCTCGGACTCGATCCCGACTCCCATCGACAAGGTCGTGATAGCCCGCGCCCGTCAGCTCACCGTTTCGGGCCAGGTACGAACCTATGCGCTGGGCTCTGCTGGCGACGAGCCATCCATTGGGAGACTTGCAGCTCTCACCGCGTACGTCGACTGACGGTCGGGGCCCAAGGACAAATACGCCTGCAGATACTGTGGTAACGAACTTCTATGCCACAGTGGCGGGCTGGTCCAAACCTGAAGCGGAACTTGGCACCGTCACGGCGTCAAACTGCCAAGTCATCGAAGCCTCACCAATAATTATTTGGGCTAATAAGCTTCGTGTCAGTGCGCTAATCCCAGCTGCCCTCCGTCGTCGATCCTCGAGACTCTTCCTACCTAGACTTTGCCTTCCTGGCGGCAGTCCTTGTCATTGTCTTATCAGAGTAATCACCAGTTATCGGGATAGACGAACCAATCTTAAAGAGACGTCAATTCTCCTCGCAGTTGGTGCTTTTCAGTGGCGAGTTGCTCAAGCCCAACCGATGGTTTACTGCGGGAAGCCCTCCAGGGGCTGCCAGATGTGTAGGACGCGACGGATCAAGGTCGGTTGTTGCCGCTCCACAATCACCTTCGCCGTGAAAACGCCATACTCATATCTTGACAGTGCGACGAGACAAAACCCACGTGCAACCAGTGTGCAAAATCTCACCGCCAGTGCCCTGGTTACAGGGACGAATTTGACCTCATCTTCCGCAATGAGACCACGGCAACCGAACGCAGAGCGCGGAGGGCCGGCAAGAAAGCTCCGCGCGGAACGCCGGGCATCCTTGGCCAAGAAACTGTCGGGCCAACGTCGCCCGCTTCGAACCAGGCCAGTCTGTCGCCCGCCGTCAAGCAGGCCATGAAGTCCCCGCTAGCAATGGCCATCATCCCGGCCATCGAGGTCCCCGTCGACACGAAGGCGTCGTGCCATTTCGTATCCAACTTCGTGCTCGTACCGCGTCAAGGCACAACGCGGGGGTTCATGGACTATCTGGTACCCCTGCTCAAGGCCGAACCCCCGGGTGGCCACCTACAGCACGCCTTCAACGCGTGTTCCTTGGCCTCTCTGGGCAATCGAGTAGCGTCTCAAGGCGTCAATTTCCAGGAAAGGGCGCTTACTGAGTACAGCAAGGCCTTGGCCGGCACGAACGCGGCGCTCCGGCATCCTGGAGAATCCAAGTCGGATGCGACATTGGCTGCCGTCCTGATGCTTGGTATGTTCGAGAACATCACAGCGAAGCACATAGGCGACTTCGCCTGGGGATCGCACATTGAAGGGGCGATTCAGATCGTCAAGGCTCGCGGACGGAAGCAGCTGCGGTCCAAGACCGGACTGCTCCTGTTCATTGCCGTCCGGACACAACTCGTAAGTCCTTCCACCCGTGGCTCGGGTCATTGCCTGGTTTCCCGCCCTGACCTGGTCCTGGACGTCAGATCATCCACACTCTCACCTCTGGTAAGGCGCCGATAATGGGCGCGGACTGGTGGCTCAACGACGCGGTCAAGGACGAATCAGCGGCCGCCTGCCAGCGAATCAACCTCAAGACAAGCGAGCTGCGAGCCGAGGTAAATCGGGTCATGATGGGCGTTTCGCGGTCGCCCGAGAACGTGGAGCTGATGCTGGCCTTGATGCGGCGCGCACAGCAACTCGACCAAGAGGCTGCGTCGTGGATGAAGATGGTACCGGAACCCTGGCACTACCGCACCCTCTGCTGGGAAGACACCGTTCCCGAAGGCGACTACTCAAGGGCCGAGGTCTTTCCCGGACGGGTGGATGTATACGCCGACTTCTGGATCGCCAGCGTCTGGAATATGGTGCGGACGGCGAGACTGATCTTGGCGAGCATCGTGGTGCGCTGTGCGGCGTGGGTGTGCTCGCCGGTCGACTATCGGACCACACCCGAATACGCGACGGCGTCAAGGACGTGCGCCGACATGATCACTGACATTGTTGCGAGTGTGCCGTACCATCTCGGCTGGCACGCGAAGAGGAAGCATCTCTTCGACGATAAAAGTCTGTCGGAGTTTGCGTGCGGCGAGGAGGATGGGATGAAGGGTCTGGCTGGGTATTTTTTGACCTGGCCGCTTGCATGTGTCATGAACCAGGACTACGTGTCGGATTCACAGCGGCAGTGGATCATTGGTCGGCTGAGGTATATCGGAGACGAGCTGGGTATTCGCTATGCCCATATTCTTTCGCAGGTGAGTGTCGCTCAGATACCGTCCCGACCGCATCGTGTCGCCCAGTACCGGGCACTAAGACTAAAACTGATATGCGGCTCGCAGTTACAAATACGCATCCCTTCCATGTTGATACGTCGCGACGGCCTTATGGCACAACCATTCTCCGCGGGAAACAACTTTGTCAAGCTGATGTCTGCGAGCATGCCACCTACCGCAGGGTACACAATGAACCCCCTTCAGCAGCGAGAGGCTATGCAAAGGGAGTACGTCGAACAGCGGAAGGCAGAGCTACTTGCCAAGGCATCCGGAGGGAGCTCCTGTCCGGAAGAAGTCAAGTCTGTGGCCCAGAAGTTACTGACTGTGTAGCACTACAAGACTGAGGCTAAGCAAGGTCTGGTCGAGATGGGACCGGGGAATCTCCCGGACAATTCACATGTTTGCCATTTTTGGAAAGGAAATATCGGGCGGGATTTTGGGATTGCTAGGAGTTTCTGTATTCGATACCCAGTTGCAGGCGGACTGGGACTTGGGTAAACAGACCGCAAGACTGTGCCCCCGAGCTGTATGTGTGGAGGATTCCTGGCGCGCGTGGGCTTTGACTATGTATACTAGGTATGAATTGGTTGCCAGGGGACTCAGGTTACTCTGGAGTCAAGCCTGGCTGATGTCCCTTACGCGAATGTACGGACAAGGCAAAATTCTGGCCATCCCAAGGCGTCCACGATTCCTGGCAAGTAGACAAGCGGCCAGCGTGCATTGTGGGCACGACCGCTTCGTCCGTCTGTCCTCCCATCAGGCGATGCCCAAGGCTTCCCTGTGGCACGGCCAATGGGCCAACTGACGTAGTTCGTCGTCGTGGCTGCGCCGTCCAAATCCAGTTCTATCATTCATTCCTTGACCGGGTATGTTCAAAATCTTTAAGTCGATCCTCAAACGATCCTCGAGCAATTCGCTTCCCCTGCTCCCATCGTACTGCAATGGTAGGTATCCAGCGCCTACTTGGACTTCTGTTTCTTCTTCTTCTTCTCCTCTTCCTCCTTCTTCGCGTCCGAGCCCAAGTTCCAGGCCTTGACAACCCAACCCTGCGTAGCGTCGACGTAGTTCTCCTGCTTAACTTGTTTGACCCCGACCTTGACGCCGTCCTTGGTGAAGACAACGTTCTTGCTGCCCATCTTTTGCGAGGCCGTCTGCTGGATCTTGGTCACGGATAGGTAGATCTGGTACCCTACCCAGGCAAGGCCGCCGACGACGGCGAGGAGAATCACCAAGGGAAGTATTTGGCTGCATGGTTGAACAAAGTTAGTAGGAAAGGGGAGAAAGAGAGGGAGAAAGAGAGGGAGAAAGAGAGGGAGAGAGTAAGAGAGATCAAGGTGATCGAAGGCTTCCAACTCACCTCAAGGCCGAAGGCGCATGGGCGGGGGTGTTAGAACGACCCCAAGCCATTGTCTCGCGGGTTACGACGCGTGCCGTCTTCTTGTTGACTTGGGCCGACGATCTGCGCAGGTCAAGTTGTGGAACTTTGCGACCTTAGCTGCAGACACTGGTCGCGGAAGCTCGAGATGGATAGGTTGGCTGAGATGGGTTGATTACAGTCGGCTTTCCCCAGCATTTGAGGATTGTCACAGGCGAAAGAGCGCAAATGAGTTGTCTTGGGGAGAAAGTTGGAGATGCAGGCAAGGTTACGCCGCCAGATTGCAGGTCGTGCAGATCAAGATATTTTGCCTACCCAGCAGTCTAGTCTTTTCAGCAGCTAGGTAGGTACCTCTCAGGCCCCGGTTAAACAACTTCAGGAACACCCCAGCATGACGGACCCGATTAGAAGCTCTTCCACACTTGAATACTCTCTACTTTATGATGCAAGCTCGTAAAAGGAGGATAACAAATTGTTGACCTTGCGATAGGGGTCCAAGGGTCAAGATTGACTTTCTCCCAGCCTGCGGCACTCCCCGTCTTTCATGAGATTTTAGCGGCCAACTCAGGAGCTGAGGTGGAGAAGAGGAGGGGTCGCGGTGGTGGGGTCACCACTACTGTGGTACAAGCAAGGATCGGTCCATGAATGTCAGTACTGTATCAGGCACGTGACTCGGCACGCTTTCACTGTGGCGTCTCGGCTGGTGGCAGGCAGCTGCACAGATGGAAGCTGGGGGAGGGGCTTGGTTGGAAGGTGCCCACAAGTTTTGAGCTAACGTTGAGGACAGCTCTCTGATGCCAACCACCAAAAGGTACCGCCAACCTTACCTACCTGACACCGATCAAGGGATTGCCTCGATTTAGAAGTTGATTTCACACATTGTACTATGGCATTGTTGTTGGCCTGGTAACTCGGCAGCAACTCAACTACACGCTTGTGCTCGAAGCCAGTCCGTTCAGCCCGTAACCGTCATTCGAGACCGAACTCGAACCCGCAGTCGGGACTTGGAGCCGACCTTAGGCCGTCCCATTCTTGAATATCAGCAGTCCTGCTTCAAGCTGCCACGTCGACCGCCCTCCCGAGTCCCTCCCGAGGTCTTCCCAGCATCAAGTCTCGGACAAGCCGAAGCACGCGGGACACGGCGCGCACAGCTCGTCGTTCCTAGGTCAACCGCGTCTCATTCCCCCCCCCCCCCTCCCACCGATCTCGTATATCCAAAGCTCACCATCGCCCACTGCGAGTTGCATCGAGCCCCAAAACGCATCATGTCCGCTCCCAACGACGGCTACGGTGGTTACCCGCCTGCGCCTCAACAACACGGTCAACCATCTCCTTACGGCGACCAAGCCCAAGGCTACGAAGCCGCGTCGTCGCCTCCGCCTTCAGCAGCCGGCGCCCCGGCTGCAGACCACGGACGCAAGAAGAAGAGGGCATATGCCGCACAAGCCTTTGAAGTCGGACAAGGAGGAAACGTTGCTGCTGTGGGAGGACAGCCTCCCGTAGCTGGCCAATTTGGAGCTCCACAGCCTCTGACGCCCGGTTATGGGGGCTACCCAGCCCAAGATCCCCAGGCTGTACCTGCATATGGTGGCGCTGCGGCATACGGCGCGCCCCAGCCCGGCGTTCCCGTCACTGGCGCCGCTGGATACCAGGCTCCCGAACCTTACTATCCTGGTGCTGCTCCCGGCGCCGCCCCCGGCGTGGCCGGCATCACCTCGAGCATGTCGGGCATGCAGCTCGGCACCGGCGCCGGAGCCCAGCCAGCCCAGCCTGCTGCCGCTCAGCCCAGACCCGTCGCGCTCAACCAGCTCTATCCCACAGACCTTCTCAATCAGCCCTTCAATGTCTCGGAGCTGGACCTCCCTCCACCCCCTATCATCCTCCCGCCAAACGTGAGTTCTTCCTCTCCAGCTGGCCTGCCCCGCGAACACGTCTAGCACATCAGTTGTGTTTCTAACCCGCTTGTCTATAGTCGAGCGTTACACCCTCTCCCGACGCCAACTGCCCGCCAAAGTACGTGCGCTCGACGCTGAACGCGGTTCCCACCACGCACTCGCTGCTGAAGAAGTCAAAGCTCCCTTTCGCCTTGGTCATTCAACCGTACGCCTCGCTCCACGATCTGGACGACCCCGTCCCGATTGTCCAGGACCAAGTCATCTCCCGTTGCAGGAGGTGCCGCTCATACATCAATCCTTACGTGACATTCCTCGACCACGGTCATCGCTGGCGGTGTAACATGTGCAACCTCACCAACGATGTGCCACAGGCCTTCGACTGGGACGCGGCTGCTCAGAAGAGCGTGGACAGGTGGCAACGGCACGAACTCAACCATGCAGTCGTCGAGTTTGTTGCTCCTCAAGAGTATATGGTGCGGCCGCCTCAGCCGCTGGTGTACCTGTTCCTCTTTGATGTCAGCTACGCCGCCGTTTCTACCGGTCTTTTGGCGACTAGCGCTCGAACCATACTGGACAGTCTCAACAGGATACCGAATGCCGACCGACGTACGCGCCTGGGATTCATCGCCGTTGACTCGAGTCTGCACTACTTTTCCGTGCCCAAGGACAGTGAAGAAAACGGCGAGACCAGCATGCTCGTTGTCAGCGATCTAGACGAGCCCTTCCTGCCTGTCCCTCAGGAGTTGCTCGTGCCTCTTACAGAATGTCGCCAAAACATTGAGAATTTCCTCGCCAAGCTGCCGGACATGTTTGTCAACAACCAGAATAACGGGTCTTGCATGGGCTCGGCTCTCAGGGCCGGCCACAAGCTCATCTCTCCTCTAGGTGGCAAGATTGTGGTCTTGAGCGCTTCATTGCCCAATGTCGGCTATGGCAAGCTGGAAATGAGGGAAGACAAGAAGCTCCTGGGGACGTCGAAAGAGAACGGGCTACTGCAGACCCAAAACAGCTTCTACAAGAGTTTTGCTGTCGAATGCTCCAAGAACCAGGTATCGATCGACATGTTCCTCTTCTCGTCGCAGTATCAGGATGTGGCCTCTCTCAGCAACCTGCCCAGGTACACTGGAGGCCAGACATGGTTCTACCCTGGTTGGAACGCGGGCCGTCCTGAGGATGCGATCAAGTTTGCCTCAGAGTTCAGCGACTATCTCTCGTCTGAGATCGGCCTGGAGGCCGTGTTGCGCGTGCGGGCAACCACGGGTCTCCGGATGAGCACCTTCTACGGCAATTTCTTCAACCGGAGCTCCGATCTGTGCGCCTTCCCGGCTTTCCCGCGCGACCAGTGCTACGTCGTAGAGGTTGCCATCGATGAGAGCCTTACCAAGAACATCGTCTGCATGCAAACGGCCGTCCTGCACACGACTTGCAACGGTGAGCGCCGGATCCGGGTCATGACACTTGCCCTTCCCACCACCACCAACCTTGCCGACGTGTATGCCTCGGCCGACCAGTGCGCCATCACGACTTACTTCACGCACAAGGCGGTCGAGAAGGCTCTGGGCAGCGGCCTGGATGCGGCGAGAGACTCGCTGCAAACCAAGATCACCGAGTTACTGCAGACTTTCCGGAAAGAGCTCGCCGGAGGCAGTATGGGAGGCGGCCTTCAGTTCCCGTCCAATCTGCGTGGTCTTCCGATCTTGTTCCTCGGACTGATCAAACACGTTGGCCTAAGGAAGTCGGCCCAGATCCCCTCGGACCTTCGGTCTGCGGCGCTTGCCCAGCTCTCGACGCTCCCCCTACCGTTGCTCATGCAGTATATCTATCCACACCTCTACTCGCTCCACGACATGCCGGATAACGCCGGCATTCCGGATCCGGAGACGAGCCAGATCGTGCTGCCGCCGCCCCTCAACCTGTCGTCAGAGAGATTTGTGTCGTACGGCCTCTATCTCATAGACGACGGACAGACGCAGTTCTTATGGGTCGGCCGCGATGCGGTGCCGCAGCTCCTTGCCGATGTCTTTGGGGTGTCGGACAGGACGCAGCTGCACGTTGGCAAGGGCACTTTGCCGGAGCTGGACAACGACTTCAACGAACGGGTGCGGGCCGTGATCCACAAGAGCCGCGACCACCAGTCACGCGGCGTCGGCAGCATCATCCTCCCGCACTTGTACATCGTGCGTGAGGACGGAGAGCCGAGTCTCAAGCTGTGGGCGCAGACGCTGCTGGTGGAGGATCGGGCGGACCAGGGAATGAGCTTCCAGCAGTGGATTGGCACGCTGAGAGAGAAGGTGAGTTGACTCGCAGATCCTAGCCCCTGATACGAGCCATTTGTACTGATTGTGTCCCTCGCCAGGTGGTCCAGTAAATGGTGCATGTATCATCTTCAAACCGGAGTTATAGACGCACGCACGCACGGGGGCATGTTCTTTTTGTTGTATAGACAACAGACAGCTATTCCCTAGCTAGGAAGCATCTTGATCGATCTGTTGTCTCTGTGCTCGACACACCAGCACCAATATTCAGGGGCGTATCGAGGTGCCCTGTCTGCTGTTAGCCACTTCCCACCTATCTATCTCCGATTGGTACGAGATCACCCCCTTATATTTGGCACGCCCTGCACTATACGAGCACAATGTTGAGCTACGTACCATAACTTGAGGCGCATGTAGCACGGTTACATTCCAGTCGTTGTGTGTATGTGTGTCCCGCACGTCATATGCTGGCCAACAAGTGCAGCACTGTGCACGCGCATGCCTCCAGCGCTGCATGTGACGACCTTACGGGGGGGGTCTTTATTTTTATTTTTAATTTTTTATCAGCCCAACCCAATCCGATGCTCCAACTCTAAGACGTGATGACACCAAGAGATCAGTCGAGACGTAGTGGATGCTCTCGCCAAAAGTGCAGGACGGACTGAATGGAGAATACAACGATAGCGGCTTCATCTGCGCTTGCTTGGGCCAGCCTACATCTGGCAGAAGGCGCGGCGGTCCATTGTTCGCCTACGATGGCGTTCCAAGAAGAAACAGTTGCAAGTTACCTACCAGAGGTGTTGCCGCACTTGCCGTAACCGATCGCAAAAAGGTGGGCAGAACCGGCAGAACCCATGCAAATCAGAAAGCCGTTCCTCATCAGAGTTTACTGGCGAAGCACCTTTATGGTCCAGGTATGTAGTTGGCTGGCTTAGATATGTGGTGAATCTTGAAACAGGCGCTGAGCTTGCCGCTCACACAGAACAGGATGGGCGGCTAGAGGTTTGGTTTGGTTGGTGATGATGTCCACGAATAGATGTGTCTCGATGGAGAACCAACCCCTTGCACCCTTTTCGAGATGCTAATGCACAGTGGACGTCGAGATAGAGAGTTCGGAGAAATTTGGGGTGGCTCGGATGCATCCGAGGGGCGGTTGGCGGGTCTGTTGTAAGGTAGATGAGAGTTAACAAGACGAAACAATGGTGCCGAGGAAGGAGCCCACGTTTCGGAGAGAAAGAGTCGCGGCTAAGGCTCGAGGGTGCCAGTGACTCAGAAAGATGGCCTGAACAGCAACAGCAAGTGCACCATCGAGCTTCCCTCTGGAATGATTCAGCTGCCACAGGGCTGAGGTCTTGTAGGTATAATTGCTGGACTCCTCCTTCACCTAAAACGGGACTGGGGACTCCAAGCTAAAGGTATGCAACAACCTCGCCTCCTTTCCCATCGACGGCAACCTACAAGGTTTGAATACGCCGAGAATTATCTGATAATTACGAAGAGATACACTCCTCAAGCTTTCAGCCCTCGCTATCTGGTTCGTGGCTTTCCTTTCTTCGCCATGTCCTTGGTTGTCCTGGCTCTTGTCCTTTCCATTAGAGCTACGAACGTACTTAGTTCCCGTCACCGCACATGGTCATTCACACGAAGCGTCTGATCGCCCAGTCGGCCAACCCTCGTTCAGTCCGATGATCGTCACGTTGGTAGTGCCGGCTGTCCGTGTCTTTGACGCTCCGGTTTCTGGAAGGTCTTCAGAAGCCTCATTTCCTGTGGCACGGTGTGCTGTGTGTGCGTCAAACATGGCCGAGCGGGCTAGGCTCGACCCAAGTTCAGGTACATACCTAGACTTAGTGCTAGGACGCATTCCCAGTTTAGGGAGCCCACTTCACGAATAGTGTTAGGGACCCATTCACAGAATACGTACCTACCTAGCGTTTCCGCTTTCTTCCCGTGCAACCATCGCTAGCATCCACATCTAATGTCTTGACTTTCACTACTTGTGGTACCTAGAAGTACGCGCTGCTGCCTTTAATCCTCACTCCCAGGAAGGCCTCTTGCTCCTGGGGGCCGTCCTGGCTGATATTATAACGGAGTGCTCGCTCGCTTGAGGTTCTCTGTTCGGATCGGCCCCCACTTCAGTTATCGTCGGAGCAAGCTCCTCTTTGTGTGGGCGACGCACTCAGACAGCGGGCGTCTTGTACCAACGGACCAGGCTCCATTGTTCCCCCCCGTGTTTGGGCGTTTGCGACTGGGGGAGATTATCCAGGGACGGACCCTGAGAGCCTGATTCCTTTCTCTCGGCTTCTCTTCCTTCCCGCACCACAAGTTCCATCCCAGGTTCCAGGCCCGAGCGGCATTTGAGACGATCTGTCAAGGGGCAGCGGACACTTCCCGATAAAAATAAATACCCTTTCCCTGCCCTACGCATTTGTGAGTACTGTACATACCCTGGCCAGCCTTGCAACCCACATAACCTGCGACTCCCCTGTGCCATCGACGTCTACCGGTTCCGTCCTCTCGCTGAAGCCAGCGCTCCTTTCTTTTCCTCCTCTTCGCTTTGCAGAGGACAGCTCATTCAGAAGCTTTGCCGCCCGTCAACGCAGCCATCTGACTAGGTACAAGCGACATCCGTTTTTAACATCGGTCAATAACCCAGCCTCTCCCAGACCCGCCTGCTTGCCCGGCGACTGTGCGACCGAGCCTATATCAATCAGTCCGACCCCTCCTTCCACGACCGCCCCTCCACCACCCCGCTTTCTCGGTCTCGATCATCCTCCACTCGCCGCCATGTCTCGCGCCGCCGCCGCCGCTCCGAACCCGCAAGGTTCGAGGAAGATATCCTTCAATGTGAGCGAGCAGTATGACATTCAAGATGTCGTCGGCGAGGGTGCATATGGTGTCGTCTGGTAAGTTGCGCGCCACACAGCTTCGCGTACCGATTCCCCCTCGAGGTTCACCACTGACCTGCATCGCCTCCAGTTCGGCCATTCACAAGCCGTCAGGCCAGAAGGTCGCGATCAAGAAGATCACGCCCTTTGACCACTCCATGTTCTGCCTGCGGACACTGCGAGAAATGAAGCTCCTACGGTACTTCAACCATGAAAACATTATCTCGATCCTCGACATTCAGAAGCCGCGGAGCTACGAGACTTTCAACGAGGTGTATCTCATCCAGGTATGTGGAAGCAGCTGCGTCGGCTGGCCTTTGCTGAGTTCCCTTTAACTGACGCTGGAGCGCCGACAGGAGCTTATGGAGACAGACATGCACCGTGTGATCCGGACACAGGACCTCTCAGACGACCACTGCCAATATTTCATCTACCAGACCCTGCGCGCCTTGAAGGCAATGCATTCAGCCAACGTCCTTCACCGTGACCTCAAGCCCTCTAATCTCCTCTTGAACGCCAACTGCGACCTCAAGGTCTGCGACTTCGGCTTGGCTCGCTCCGCAGCGTCGCAAGAGGACAACTCGGGCTTTATGACGGAATACGTTGCGACTCGATGGTATCGCGCGCCCGAGATCATGTTGACCTTCAAGGAGTACACCAAGGCAATTGACGTCTGGTCGGTTGGCTGTATCTTGGCCGAGATGCTGAGCGGGAAGCCTCTCTTTCCCGGCAAGGACTGTAAGTTTGGCCTGCCTTGACCGACGGTGATGGGCGATCTGTTCTTGGCGATAGCGCTGACTAATGTCGCAGATCATCACCAGCTCACGCTGATCCTGGACGTGCTGGGCACTCCCACCATGGAGGACTACTACGGCATCAAGTCACGGCGTGCGCGCGAATATATCCGGTCCCTACCCTTCAAGAAGAAGGTTCCTTTCCGCACTCTGTTCCCCAAGACGTCGGATCTGGCGTTGGACCTCCTGGAGAAGCTTCTGGCCTTCAACCCGGTGAAGCGCATTACGGTCGAGGAAGCACTGAAGCACCCTTACCTGGAGCCATACCACGACCCTGATGATGAGCCAACGGCGCCACCAATCCCCGAGGAGTTCTTCGACTTCGACAAGCACAAGGACAACCTGAGTAAAGAGCAGCTGAAGCAGCTTATTTACCAGGAGATCATGCGATGATTTGTTCATGGTCTCCATATCTCGGGCGCCAACTGGGGACACTGCCTATGTCTTTAGGTGGCAGGCGGCAACGACCAGGGCGGCCTTCTCCTTCAGTTTTTGCGCGGGCGTTGGTGTGAAGTCGTGTCGCTGCCTCATTTGAACAATCACGGGCTCCCGGGATGCCACACATCTGATATGGCTTGGACGGGCTGTTTCTTTTCTACAAGGGGCCCCAAATTAGGGATCCCCATTCGAGCAGGCTTTTGATATGATGATGATATGGAAGTGGAGATGTCCCATAGTGGCCCGAACATGCGATGGCATGTCATAGTATTTGCGGCTCATATCGGGCGTTCAGCATCGCTTGGCTTTGAGTGGGATTAGATGCCCCGTCAGGGAAATCCTATGAACTCTTTTCAATTGTTGGCGATGAATCGAACTCAGAGCCGAGGTGGTACCGCTTGATGGCTGACCTAGGCGCTTTCCCAAATCTGTGCCGGCAGACTAGACTTCTCTGTTTCCATGATCCCTTGTTTAAATACGGGCATGTAAGAAGGGAAGTGAGATGTCATGGTTCTGTGGCGTTCGCTGAGCGAAAACTCGTTCAATAACGCCGTCAATCATATTCATAAAGTAAACGCCCATTAGTGTCCTCCCAACTGTCCCAAATACCCTGAACGCCACTATTTTGACCGAGGTATCATATCATAAGCCGTACCGGCTCCCATAACCGTAGCACACAGTAAACTAGCGTGTTCAACATGCGCTTTCATGACGCCGACCCCTTGAGAGGAAGGTTACCTAGCCGAATGCAGCGCCACTCTTAAGCTAATCCTTGCTTGCTCTCCTCCAGCGCAGCGCCACAGACAGAATTTTCAGTAACGGAGCCGCCTTCCCACAGGTCCCCACGTTCGACTGCCCGACGGCCAGGTCGAGAGTGTGTTCGTCGGGAGATAATCCCTGGTGTCGATGGCGCGTCCTGGTATCTCATCCTCATGGTCCAGTCGCCCCAATAACCCATACCTCGACGCCGAGCACTCCAAACTTCTCGCCCTCGTCCGAAAGCCGCTCGTTGCCAAAGGTGAGGCAGGGCGAACTATGTCCGCGCTCGAGCGAGTCGTCGAGCCAAAGGCCATAGCGGCCGTCGCCGGCCCCAACGCTGAGGTAATGCGGCTCGCAGAGCATATAGTACTCGTTCACGCCACTGTAGGGAAAGGCCTTGAAGCGGATCGATTGAGGCGACGCGGGCGGCTTGGGTAGGTGCGGGGAGTTGCTGGCCGCCTGGGGTAGCAGGGTGGAGGAGGAGGAGGGGCTGGCTTGGATTGTCGTTGTACGGCCCAAGTTCGCTGTGTCTGCTGAGGGCGGCGGCGGCAGAGAGGTCATGACAGAGGCGCGCCAGAGGAAACACTCGCCCGTGCCGAAGTATTTGGGCGATGGGTGGGGGAAGTCGGAGAGGTAGGCGCCGAATATCTGGTAGCAAAACCGTCAGTACCAGCTGGTTCTATCAGGAGGGACAACCGGCGCTTACACCTCCTTCATTGTCCTTTATTACAAGCACAAAGCCAACCCTCTTGCCCTGGTACTTGCTGCACTTCTCGTACAGGGTAGCCAGACTCGCCCCGTCCTGGTCGAGGCTATACACCAAGTCCCATTCGTCGCCTATGCCGAGGCGAGCCGGGACCATGATACGTATTTCTTCGGCGATGGCGGGCGTCAACAACCTGGAATGTGATGGGGTGTCGTCGCGGAACCCCTTGAGTACGAGGGGTTCCAGCGGGGGCAGCCGCATCGGAGAGGCCTGGCGATGAACCTGCTGGTCCTGGTATACTCCGTCGACACCGTTGAAGGTGCTGGCGTGGTGAAGAGCCGAGGGCAGACTAGGATGTGGTTGCGAGGTCTGCGACACACCCGGAGTGGTCTCGGAGGAGAATCGTCGAATCAGGCCACCCCATAGGCCAGAGACGGAGGAGCTGAGGAAGGTGGGCGAACCCGCTGACGGATCGGCGGGTGTTACGGCGCCCGAGGATGTAGGAGAGGCCGATGCAGGACTACGGGACGGGTGCGGCGAAGTGTGGACGGAGCTCATGTTGAAGGCAAGAACAAGAGGAGAACGAAACCACTGGCGTGGCTGCGAATAAAGCAGCTCCCGCTGCCGTTTTAAGTCGGACTTTGGCGAGAACGCATACAAACACAACAAAGTCAAGGCGGGGAAGAGCTTGCACGTCGATGGCTGTGACACGTCTCAGCCTCGAATAAGATATTAGGAAGCCATTCTTATATTCCTTCCAGATGCGTTCCGGCTTTGGACAACACGAACAGCTGAATGGGATGACTGGAAGTTAAGCAACGGTACGTAATCCCAAGCCGGTTTCCAGCACGTGCAAGTTAGCGAGTACGTAAATGAGGATCGTGCTCCACTCTTGCCTTTGACCAGGACAGTACATGATAAGCTTGGCAGAACTCTTGGGCCTTTCCAGTTGCATTTGCCGCTGGAAGCAGCGCAGAGGTGGGCAGGCTCAGGTATCTCGATGTTGCCAACGCTCTATAAACTCAACGATGCCCCTCCGGATCCCTTCCGGACTAGGTTCGGCAGCACACACGTCAGGCTCAAAGCCGAAAGTTCGAATCAAGTAATCCCTTGTCGTCGGCCCAATTGTTGCAACAAATGTGCTTCGTGCGTGCAGGTCCCGTCCTTTGCCCGTGGTCCCGTCCAGCAATCCCAGCCCGGCGAGCATGACATCACAGCCCGTAGGGGAGAACACCACGACCCATCGCATTCTAGAAGCGCTAGTGTCGCTGAGACTCTGGCTAAAGTCATCCACGAACGAGCCCATGACCCCCGTGCCGTATACTACCAGCTCATCGACCTGGATCCTCCGCTCAGTCGGCAGCTCCGAGCTCATCAGTGTCTTGGGTATGATATCACGTCTCTGCTCTCCGACAGAGAAAAGCAGTGGCGGCTTCTCTGGCCTCGCCTCGTACCACTTGCCATAGTGCTCTAGCATAAACTGACTGAGGCTGTCGCCGTTGCCCGTGTGTTCACCAAAGATGCTCAACGGGGGTTGCTGGGCAATGGCCTTCAGTGCTCTAGTGGTGGCAGGGCCGACGCTGTAGATGGGCACGTCTTGCAAGTGAGGCCATCCCTGATCGCCTGCTCGTCGCTGAAGTCAGCCTCGGTGTCACCGGCGGAAGATGTGCCAAGGGCAGATGCTCAGACGGACCTTTGCCGTGCGCTACGACCTCCGCGAATGCCTCGACGGCGCGTTGCGAGGTGAAGATGAGACCGCCATATAAGCACCCTTCACGGGCTCCTATCTGTCTGGCATGCAGTAGCTCCCTCAAGCGTGCCAGCCCGTCATTCTTGAAACGATGTTCAAGGACGGGCAGAAACCTGGGTTCAAAAACCAAGCCACCGTCTGCCGGAGAAGTCGAGAAGAGTTCTTCATAGGCATCGCCAGGGCTTGACCTTGTCTTCAAGAGCAGCACCGGGATACTCTGGGAAGCATTGTTGCTGTCGGCGGCAGTCATATGGCTGTAGTACCTCGTAAGGATGAATGAAGTATGACACTGATGGGTTCCTGATCCCAGGTTAGTTTGGCCAAATGGACTTGCTAGTCTAGGCCCATGTCCCGGAAGGCTTGCCGAGACTTTGCTCCGTACAAGTGGAGTCACCGAGAAGCAGTCCTGGCCGGAAATGGTAACTACTACGGTATTGATAAGAGATAACAACCTTGTTCCTGGCGATTAAAGGCCGTAATATGACAAATTCCCCGACTCTGGAAGCTCGTCGAGCCGCTCAAAAACTCACCCCATGCGACAAGACCGCCGCCAACAAGGTAGACTACACATCTATGAGAAGCCTGATGGCAGACGATACGCGAGATAAGGAAACCGCGCCGGTTTCGGGCGCGGCACCGGCACCGGCAGCTGTTGGTGGCACGGCGACAGAGCCGTCGCAGAAGTACCCCAAGGGCGTCGTGCTGGGAAAAGACGGCAAACCGTGAGCTTTGGTCCCTCTTCCCTGTTCAGTCCTGCATGCGCATGCTGTCTAACCGTGGCGTCCCGTAGTTGCCGCTCCTGCACATCCGGTGCCGCCTTCTCGGCCTGGGCGTCGCAGGCCAAGTCGACCCTCAAGGCGCAACAAGCAAAGCCAGCCAGCGATTGTCCCGCAGATGTCGAAACCCTCGGCCGGTCCAGCTGGACCCTTCTTCACTCCATAGCGGCGACATACCCCAAGACACCCACAGCCACGCAGCAGAACGATCTGACAAGCTTCATGAAGCTGTTCTCCAAGCTCTACCCCTGCTGGGTCTGCGCCGAAGACTTCCAGCAGTATATCAAGAAGCAGGAGATCAGGGCTTCAAGCAGAGACGAGTTCGGCAACTGGCTTTGCGAGGCGCACAACGAAGTCAACAAGAAGCTGGGGAAGCCAATATTTGACTGTTCCAGATGGGAGGAGAGGTGGAGAACTGGGTGGAAGGATGGCAGATGCGATTAACCTGGTCATGCTGGGCAGGGTTGCCTATGAGTAATGGCCGGGTTGCATCCCTTTTGTGGGTTGTCGTCGGAAGGAAGGCCGACGACATTGTCATATGACATTCGAGGGCTCAAAGGCTCCAAAGGACACGGTGACGGCGTTTATGGTGTAGGTTCTCCCGGAACGTACCTTATCTCTACTCTTGCGCGGCGTGTGTATCTAAGGTGGTAAGGTAGGCACCTAACGTGTAGCGTACTTTAGGTACGATATCTAGGATATCTCGACTCACAGGTGGCCGTGATTGTAGGGCCAACGATCGGCCTGCGCAGTCCAAGGGGAGAGACGCTTCCAGGTTACGGCTCAACCGGAATGTGTGGGTCTCGTAAACGGCCCTACTGGAGTTTCGGAGGCTCGGAGCGGCCCAAGACCCTTCCTTTTCGGCGGATACACAGGTACACCTGGGGCATATGCGGGTGCTGCTATCAATTACATCACCGGCTTGTCATCCAACGGAATTCAATTGCAGTGCAACTTATATGCAGGTGCACCACCTCAGCCGATGGTTTGAACCTGTGTATTGTATAACTTCAACCAGCAGCTCGCGAGCAGCAAATCCCATCCTATATCTTGATCAATTCTTAAGGTAGCCGTGTGTGAATCCGTCACAGATTATCGGGTCACGAGCTTCGACAACACTAGGACCTTTTTACCTTTACAAGTGAATATCCGTCCCATCGTCATCCCATCTTTCTACGGTGGTCTTTACGCAGCCATGGCGACAACGGACATCAGAACCAAAAGTCTAAAGAAGCCCGTCGATGTGGCTGAGTACCTGTTCACCAGACTCAGCCAGGTTGGAGTCCGGTCTGTCCATGGTGTCCCAGGAGACTATAACTTGACTGCTCTCGACTATCTCCCCAAGGCCGGTCTGAAATGGGTGGGCAGTGTGAACGAGCTCAATGCCGGTGATTATTTTGTCCTCTGTCCCCTGTGGCGGGCGCTGCAGCCTAGCTAACGCATCGGCCCAGCATATGCGGCGGATGGTTACGCTCGCGTCAAGGGCATCGGCGCCCTGGTTACCACATTCGGCGTCGGTGAGCTTTCCGCCATCAACGGCATGGCCGGGGCCTATTCGGAGCAGATCCCCGTCGTGCACATCGTCGGGTGTCCGTCAACCATATCCCAACGCAACGGCATGTTGTTGCACCACACGCTCGGCAACGGTGACTTCAGCGTCTTTGCCAACATGAACGCCGAGGTCTCGGTTGCACTAGAGAAGCTCACCCGTCCGTCAGACATCGCCGACCAGATCGACCATGCCCTGCGCGAATGCTATCTGCGAAGCCGACCCGTGTACCTCATGCTCCCCACTGACATGGTGCAGCAGAAAATCGAGGGTCAAAGGCTCGACACGCCCATCGACCTGACGGCCCCAAAGAACGATGAGGACAAGGAGGACTATGTTGTTGATGTCGTGCTCAAATACCTCCACCAGGCCAAGGATCCCGTCATTCTCGTTGACGCATGCGCCATCCGTCATCGGGTCCTGGGGGAGGTGAATGACCTTGTCGAGAAGACGAAGCTCCCGGTGTTTGTGACGCCGATGGGGAAGGGAGCCTTCGACGAGACCCATCCATGCTATGGAGGCGTCTATGCCGGGAGCGGCAGCTTGCCAGAGGTAACCAAGAGGGTGGATGCGGCAGATCTGATCCTCACCATTGGAGCGCTCAAGAGCGACTTCAACACGGGAGGTTTCTCGTACCACACGTCGCAGCTGAACACGATTGACCTCCACTCGACACACTGTGTCGTCCGGTACTCGCAGTATCCTGGAGTGGCCATGAAGGGCGTGCTGCGCAAGGTGACGGAGCGGGTCGATCCGAAGACGATGCAGGCGGCTCCAGGACCAAAAGTGCTCAACGAGGTGAAGGAGAACAAGGACGACTCGCCGACCATCAAACAGGCATGGTTCTGGCCCAGGATTGGCGAGTTCCTGAAGGAGAATGATATCGTAGTCACGGAGACGGGAACAGCCAATTTCGGTATCTTGGGAACCAAGTTCCCCCGTGGCGTTACCGCCCTCAGCCAGGTGCTCTGGGGAAGCATCGGCTGGGCTGTCGGAGCGGCGCAAGGCGCCTGTCTCGCTACCCAAGACATGGGCGACAACAGACGGACAGTCCTGTTTGAAGGCGACGGCTCACTCACGTTGACCGTGCAGGAGCTTAGCACCATGATCCGACATGGAGCAAGGATCACCATGTGAGCCCCACCTGCCCTTTGCCGGGCTGTTCCTCCCTGCTGCAGCTCCCTGACCTGTTCCCCAGATTCTGCATCTGCAACGAAGGATATACGATTGAGCGGTATATACACGGCATGGATGCCGAGTACAATGACATTGCCGAGTGGAAGTGGAAGGATCTCCCATTCGTCTTCGGCGCTACCGAGAAGCAGGCCAGGAGCTTCCAGATCAAGACCAAGGACGAGCTCGAGGCCCTGCTTCAGGACAAAGACTTCAACAGCTGGGGCGGAATGCAGTTTGTAGAACTCTACATGCCCAAGAAGGATGCGCCGCGTGCGCTGATGTTGACCGCCGAAGCTAGTGCCAAGAACAATGCCAAGATGGAGGGATAGAACTTGGGTGAACCTCAGCAGCAGAGAACTGCTAGCAGGGCAATGACATTGCTTCTCATATCCTACAGAAGACAGAATTTAGATACAAGTACAACCCAGGATGCGCAGACAGACGAGAGGTGTCAACCATGACTGCGACCAAGTCTGTCTCTCACAGGGAGTTCTAAAATTGTAAGACGCTGTCGAGCCTACGACAAGCGCAAAACTCAAAGGCCAGCGATTGAGATGGCCATGGCATGCCAGATGCATCAGCCTTGTCTTCGAAAATTGGCACGGGCTGCTGGCTGTACTCATGCCCAAACCCCGACCCCGTCGTGCCATGTGATGACCACATGAAGCAGTACCATGCCCGCTTTCAATCAACGTCGCTGTTCGTCGACTCGACCTCTCCGGTACTGGACCCTTTCGCTACATGCGATGCCGCCGGGTTTGCATGATGTCTCGAGGCCCTCCTCGCATCCTTGGCGGCTCTCTTGGCCGCGTCGGCAGCCAGCCTCTCTTCCTCGGTCGGTATCGGAGGTCTCGCCTCGATCGGAGTGCCACTAGGGGCTATTATGTGCTTAACCACATGACGCTTTTGCTTGGACCTCCTGTAGCCGGGGGTTATGGCCACCACGTCGCCGGTGCGGAGGGAGTCGTTGGGATCGTGCACGAGGAAGGTTTTTGGGTCATCGAAGAACTAGATGTCCAGAGACAAGCGGGTTTGCGATTAGCCCGACAGGTCGTACGGAACAGTCCGCAGACAGATCTCGTTGGGATTGCCAGTTACCTTTTTGAGCTTGCCGTTCCATGCCTGGCCTCCGACTCGAACCTTGACGGTCCTCTGCATCAAGCCGGCCGTCACCACCACGCCATGCAGTTCGCGGAACGATTTCCGGGCTGCAGCGGCCACAGTTGACGCCATGACGACTGGATCCGGAGAAGAGAGAATAGGCCCGGGTGCAGTGTCTGCTGTACGCGTCGTGGAGATTGTCGGGATCGGGGGTCGGGTCGCGTCTCGATCGCAAAGTTGATGACCCAATGCGAATGTCGTCGTTCCAGAAAAAGTTGTCCCTGTATCGCGCAAAGGCCAAGCCGCCAAGATGTGGGTCAACTACCCCGGCATCTTGGTGGGGCCTGACCCATGCGTTGAACAGAGCCTCAAGGCTCATTCAAACGTACACAGTACATGTACATTTACATACACAATTTGGACCATCGCTCCTTATATGGGAGTGCCCCGTCCATACCACCCGCCGTGACGTCTCCTTGGTCCTTTGGGAGCGGCACCAGGATGCCGTGTCAGATGACTGGATATCAAACACTTGCCGCACCTAAGTTTATTCATGATTTGCTCCCTTCTGCCATATCTTATGGCCTCCTCTGACGTGAAGCAGGGGACATTAACTGTTTAACTTGAGAGGTCTGTCTACATACAGTACAAGAGATGCCATTTGATCTGATCAGAAGCCTTACCTAGAGCAGCCAGTATTCGGGTGCTCTTCCACCAGGACAATATCCCGACCAGTATTGAAATCTCTCCTTGGGCCCCTAGCCTGCACCCGTTACATATTTCTCAGGTTAAAAAAATTGGGAAGAAGAAAGGACAACGCGTGAACGAACCCCAGTATGGCCTCTGGCCTGAGCGAGCTCCGCCGGCTAAGGGCTCCTCTCCCGTGTCCTGTGAAGCGAGCACCCTCATGGAACAGTCATGGAAGCCCTAGACTGAGAGCAGAATAAGCCAGGCTATCCCTCGACTATAGCAACTGTATGCATGGCTCTGCATGGTTGACGGCTCAGACTGCCTGTCGAGCCAAGAGAAACCCTCGGAACACAGACAGAGTTTAAGCGACGAATTGTCGGCGAGCCAGGCGAGCGAGGCGTTGGTTCTGACGCTGCTGCTGCTGCTGCTGCTGCTGTTGTCTCTGCTGTCTCTGCTGTTGCTGCTGCTGTTGCTGCTGTTGTTGCTGCTGTTGTTGTTGTTGCTGCTGCTGCTGTTGCTGTTGCTGCTGGTTCTGCTGTTGCTGCTGGTTCTGCTGTTGCTGCTGCTGGTTCTGCTGCCCCTGGGCATTGGCATTTCCGTCCTTTGCCGCATTGTTGCCATTGTTACCACCATTGTTGGCTTGGGCGTTATTGTTCGCAGCATTATTGGCGGCGCCTGCTGCAGTGTTTGCAGCTGCGGCAGCACTCGTCGTGAGAGCACCAGGACCGGCATTTACGGCGTCCTGAGCACCTTGCGCAGCTGCCTGGCCCTTTGCACCGTTGTTCGCAGCCTCGTTCACGGCACCCCCAGCTCCCTTGACGATGAACCTCGTGCAATCGTCCTGTGCTCCTCTCTGGGCGACCGGCATGACGACCGGCTGGTGGTTGGAGGCTGACGAGAGTGTGCAGACCCGGAAGTTCCCTTCGGGTAACCCACCCTTGACCTCTGCCTGGAGAGTGCCTTGCCCATTACCGGCATCGTTGATTCCCTTGAAGAAGGCAAACTGGGTCGGGTCAAGCGGCTGCTTTGGGTTCAGGCTGGCACCGAGATCCTGGACAGTAACGTGCGTGTGACCAACGATGATACCGCCTTTCAGAGTCTGCGGCGCTGCGTAATACGTAGCGACAGCGTTGGTGAAGGAGCCAGCGGCAAGGTTAGATACCTGCACCGTGATGTTGAAGTCCTTGCCGGCATCGATAGTCTGTCCATCCTGCGGGTTTAGAATGACTGTCGACACCATCTGGTCCTTGGCCGGAATGTCACCCATCACTGCGATCACACGGTTAGCTGTACTCTCACACCAGCGGAGGAGGATGATCCGACGGTTGAACTTACCAATACCGTTGCATGACCCGGTCGTGATTTGAAGACCATTGGTAAGCGTCTTCCCCGAGCAGAAGTTGATGAAGTTGGCCTTGTCGGTTAAGGAGAGGGCTTGGCCAGCATCCGCACCAAGGGAATCGGATCCATCAAAGAACGACCCGGTCTGGACGGCGTTGGCGTTCAACGTTGTGCCGTCGGCGCCTTGCTGCTGCACAGCGCTAGCTTGGGCATTGTTGTTGTTATTGTTGGCTCCATTGTTCGCAGCATTATCTTGCCCATTTGCGTTGTTGTTGTTATTGTTCTGGCCCTTCCCCTGGTCCTGACCTTGACCATTTGCGTTGTTCTGCGCCAGGGAAACGGCGAAGACGGCCGCTGCGCCCAACAAGGTTGTGATTCTGACCATCCTGTCTCTTCCAGATAGCGATCGGTGCGAACAAGATGTAGTGTTGCTTGAATGAGTGACTTTAGGGTCAGTGGACGCCCTGATTAAATAAGTAGGATGCAAACAGATACACGGTCAACGTGATCTCCTCTTGACTGGCAAGGCTGAACGGAGATAGAAAAGAGGGAGTGACGAAGAAAGAATGGTAAAAGAACGAAAGGGAGCCAAGAGAAGACAGATGGACTCTGGCAGGGTGGTTATTAACGTCTGAACTCAGGGCACGAGACGACTGCAGCCGGCTCACCTGCCCCGGGAGACTACTTATACTTCTTGGCATGGCACGGCATAAGTATAGATGGACATGCAGATCGTGCTCGGCGGCACAAGGCATAGGATACGGCGATCCGGCAGACGCATAGATATGTTGAAACCGGACATGAGGAGGCGTCCGTCGCAGGGCTAAGTAGGGAACCAACGGAGGACGACCCCAAGCCATGGAAAATGGGGGAGACCATTTGAACCGTCAAAGAAACGCAGGGCCTATACAGACGATCAGGGTCCCTTCATGATTCCCATGGCAGGTTGACATGTCAGAGGGGGTGTGTGCGAAGTCTGAGGCCCGTACGCCCCCGGTACAACGCAAGCCGGCAATGGTGCGTATAAAAGTATTTGAACGCCATGGCTCTATCAGTACACAGGGTATACGATTGATGGGACCCATCCCATGCAACGACAAGACATGCCATGACCAAAAGGGCGACAAGACAAGCTTCTCGGGCGTCCTGGCATGGTCTCCATGATGTTGTTGAGGTGGAGGTGCCAGTTGCCGGATGACAGCGCAAAAGCCAACGTCAAGGGGCACAGACGACGGTCACTGGGAAACCTGCGCACTGTGGTTCGACACCGTGTGGCAGGTGCTGTCCCCGAGCCGCGCTGGCGAAGTACTCGAATGGATGCAAAACAAAACCTGTCACAGAGGATAATCGATGTTCGTCTGCTTTCCTTTCAGCCGTTTCTGCTCTCGGGAATTAGTAAGATATGTAACCAAGCCCAAGTGATAACACTCCCTTCATTGGGCACGAAATGGAGAGGAACTTCAAGGACCGACTAGGAATGCACATATTCATAGCGGTTCATCGGCAAGGTCTAAGAGGCGGCCTCCAGAGCAGCTTACAAAAATTGAGGATGGCCAGCGTCAAGGACGGGCAATGCCATCACATCAGTAAGGTTTGAAAGTCGGGTAACCGAACAGGCGCTAATATGGCTGTGAGAAAATTCAGTTCATCGATCGCTATCAGCACAGCACTTACAAGGCATCTCGGGCTCGAATCCATATGGAGGTGAAGGAAACGCCCGGCCCCTGTTCCTAGGGGCTGGCGCGGACCCATGCAAATGCGGGATTGCGATATGTCAAAACACTGCAAGCTCGGTGCCCCGACACGGAAACAACAGGACCGTAGAAAATGGTCTGATCATTCCAGCTCACGGCGGCTGTTACGGCATCTCTGAATAGAGTATGTATGTACATACTATACAGTGCGGACCGTTTTTGCGATGGCAAAGTCGATCAAACGCCGATCAGATCGGTTACTTTCGGGAAGTGCCAAGGCGCGATCTAGATAAAACAAGCCCCACACGGGCCACGAAGCCCGGACCGGACGCTTTCACAAAACGTACCGGCACTAAAGTTCATTTTAACTTCACTCAAATATCGAGAGTGTCCTGGGTGTGTGACTACTTTGGATCTTGGTAGAACAACAACCTGGTAGAGTGCATACTTCAGGTGCAGGGCTGCAGTTCTCTGGAAAGTGCCATCGAGGAGCTACGTAAGGGATCTTATGCTTGGTATGTTGTGTGGATTTCGTATCTGGTATCGGGGTGCTTCCATCGCATACTCGCTGCCGGTTGTTCATGCCGTGCTCGAGAAAGTGATGCTAGACCACTGCCGTTCATGAACCCGTGGCTCTGATTCGAGTGCGCTGTGTCGTTCGCTCCTTCTCCCTTCCTAAGCCAGGCCTCCGATCTGTTTCCGCGAACTTGACCCGGGGCGGGACGGCCCATTACGTCGAGCTCTCCCGAAGGACGGAGTATCGGGGAGAGCGGGAATCCCGGACTCTTGGAGGCTTACCTTACCTAAGCCCCTAACAGTCCCACTTTTAAAATTGTTGTGGTGCTCCCTTGCATCTTGTTGGCGGTGCGGTTTTTCATGGACAGCTTAACAACGTCTCTTCCACCGCTTATTCCAACTTCTTCACCAGGAACACAATTCTCGTCGCCAGCATAGTGCATCTCCCGATTCTCGCAAGTGCTCTAGAAGACTCCATCGGCTCGTCTGCATCGGGTTTCACCTATTACCTCGGCCCACCACTCGACCCAATTTTCTTCACAACGACAACCGAGACGATGTCGTCCCCCAACAATAGAGCAGGCAAGCGGCCGAGTAAGTCTCGCTGGTGCCCGGAGCAGTACTGGTTCTTCCTTCTGTTGCGCTTGAACACATCCGGCCTACATCTACGCACCCATCTGAGCTCCCCAGACTTGTGTGTCGTGCCCTTGACGTTTGACGCTGGCTTACAAACTCTCTCTCGATCACAGGAACCCAATCCTTGCCGCCTCCAGCCCTCCCCCAACTTGTGGCAGAGCAGCACGTCCCCATTGCTCCGAACGACAAGGACACGAAACGTCTCATCGTAGTCCTCTCCAATGCCAGCCTCGAGACGTACAAGGCTTCGCATGCCACGGGCCGGATGGGTGCGGTCAGAGACGAGAAGTACTCGTTGCTCAACAGCGACGAGCACATTGGTGTCATGCGCAAGATGAACCGAGATATCAGCGATGCTCGACCCGACATCACTCACCAGGTCGGGCTCCATGTCCCTTTCCGCAGTTGCCGCCCCTTAGCCAGGCACGGGTTTGCATTCAACATGCTGACTTGTCTCCGCCCTTGATAGTGCTTGCTCACCCTTCTCGACTCGCCCATCAACAAAGCGGGGAAGCTGCAGATTTACATACAGACGGCCAAGGGCGTGCTGATCGAAGTGTCTCCTTCGGTCCGAATCCCTCGGACGTTCAAACGGTTCGCCGGTCTGATGGTGCAACTCCTCCACCGCCTGTCCATCAAATCGACCAGTTCCCAGGAAAAGCTTCTCAAGGTGATACAGAACCCTATCACGGACCACTTGCCGCCCAACTGCCGGAAGATCACGCTCAGTTTCGATGCGCCCGTCGTACGAGTGCGCGAATACATCGACAATCTCGGTCAGAACGAGTCAATCTGCGTCTTCGTGGGCGCCATGGCAAAGGGTGCTGACAACTTCGCCGATGCTTACGTCGACGAGAAGATTGCTATCAGCAACTACAGCCTCTCGGCCAGTGTCGCCTGCAGTAAGTTCTGCCATGCAGCCGAGGATGCTTGGGACATTATATAATTTCCAACTGGTCCGTCCTATCCGGTCCGGTCCGGTCCCGGTGCTGCGCAGGGAACGAAGGAAAGAGTGCGAGGTGGGACCAGCTGGTGCGGGTGATGAAGCGGTGTTGGGTGAATGACAGTAATGTAGGGCTCGTCTCACTCAATCTGCATTTGGAAGACGAGGCACGCTAGCCCAGGCCGTGATACAACATCGCGCTGGGTGGCTAGCTGGCCTCGAGAACTTGGGTCTCGGTGTTTTCTGCGCTGTCGCTGTTTTTACAACCAAAACATGGGGCGTTCAACAACGGATCCAAGACGCTTTCTTCGCGTCTTCGTGGGCCACCTCAACGTGGCTTCACAACCTTCCATTCCAGTTTTTATTCCGTTGCGGGTCACGCCAAGAGCGCTTTTAATGACACAGCAGAGCGAGCGCGCGGATATAGATGACACAGTGCAGGTTCTGAGCAGCGCTTGACTGAGCAGAGGTCGATCGACGCCGACCCGTCCTTGGGTGGCAGCGGCCACGGTGGTGTTTGCTTTGACCGGTTTGAGGAGCAAAGGTGACGGAATGATGAAGGGTTGGACAGGACTACGAGCCAAGCTTCGTGGCTCGCATAGGGGTTCGACACCATGAGTGCTTCTGCATGCGTGGACGCCTGCCGGGAAGATTTGGAATGGTTGGCTCTTCAGAATTGGTATTGGGATGTCCAGAGTGACAAACCAGCCTTTTCGCAGGCTTGAACCATAATTGGGTAGCAGCGCTGATCGAATACACCAGATGCTGTTTCATCCTGGCAGCTGCAGTGCTCTGCATCTTCTGTGTCCCCATCCCCACCAACATGCAGTACAACCAGTGATCTCGCGGAAGGGACTCGATCTTGGTCACCCAAGTGTGCCTGCATTACGCAGCACTATCAGGTGCGTTGAGATGATTCTACATATCACACGGCACCATTGGCGCCAGGCGTACTGGCAGGCTAGCCTAAAACCATCCAGTTGGCTTCTTGCCCAGCCCTTGAAAATTGCACATCTCAGCACTTCGGTGACGGTGGCGGCTGCCTAAGGTATAGACTGTTGAGTCCGTCTAACCTTGGAGCCCGGCTTTTGACTGTAGTAGAGCCCTGATTCGGCAGCTTCGGCCCTTGGCCCTTGGGCGGAGCCTTTGGCAGGCGGCCAGCTCGCTCAATAGTCCTCGTCAAGGAGGCAGCGGCAGCCCTGTCCTGTGCGTAAGCCACGTATGGAGAGGAGCATTGCGTGAAGCTTACGACCTTGACTAACTGAGGGCCCACGGAAGGAATGGGCCGTAACAAGGCGATCTCATCCCTTAACCTCTCCTGCGCCCCATCTGGCGCCTATCCAATCAATGTGTACGAGGGGCACACCACGGTCGCCGACCACACGACAGCGTGTCACCCTGCCAAGTACGGTCCTGCAGCTGCAGGCTGCAGTAGGAATTGAGCGTCACTCAACCATTCATGACCCATCCACATAGGTCAGCTCTATTACCATGCAATGCAGTGACAGGTTCGCTGGGCCTGGCTACATTATCAGCATTCGCAAAGTCAGTCCAGTCTCTACATGGGTCGAGACACATGAACCATGATTGATCAGGCGGCACGGGCACGTTAATAACCTGGAAGGTAGGCATGGGATGAGGCCCGATGAGCTTCCGCGTTGGTGGGCCAAGCGGGGATCGATATGGGTTGAGTGAGTGGTTGACCGGTAGCCGGTTGAGGTCCGCGGCGGATTACCAGATGGCTTCATTGATGATTGGCGAGCCATCATGCATTCAGTCCACTCACTTCTTCACCCTGGTATTTATACATATAGTACGCTGGCCGCATCTGCGGGGCAGAGTCAATACGTGGCTGTCGGGAAAGCATTGTGTACTTCGCTTGCTGTACCATCATCGTCGTGGTATTGGGCATCTAAGTATACAGGCCGCAGACCTCCCCGGCGCTGGAGAAGGCTACCCACAACTCTGCGTGGTCATTTGTATCATTGCTCCAGCAAGTTTGAGCCCAAATAGCCCAAATAAAGCTGCTGCCGATTCCAACTTGGAATGCATGTCAAAAGGGAGCTGGCCTCCGTCTGTCTCGGGTCTCGGGGTCATTCCATTCATTCAACTCCAAACCGAAGAGTGCTGTGTGACCGCTCCGTCACCCCAGCCAGTAGATTGTGCATCGACCGCCACACCCTCTATCTAGATTTTACTTACCGGTACATTATCAGTACCACTGTACACCACTACCGGAAAGAATCAGGTTAGCTCGGGTCAACAGCACGGGCGTCTAACCCGCGACTCTAGCACACCGATCCGCCGAAGACCCTGCACCTCTTGCGACAGGGCTTTCACACCATCGGGCAGCAGCAGGCTCCTCGGACCGCCCACCATCCATCACTCGGCAGCCTCACGTCTCGCAGACATCGGCAGGTCACACTGCGGTGACCAGCGCCAGGGACGGGGAAGGGGACAGCCTGATCTCTCCACCCGCGGGGCGTCCCAACAGGAGTATTATACCCATCATGCTTCCCTTCCTTGAGGTTGCACACCTCCCTTCATCCTCGTCATTCTATTCTGCCATCCTGCAACCTCTCGGATTGCGGTATCTCTCGAGCCTAGAGACGGACCGGGCATCGTCACCGTCAGGTGGTTCCCCTTGCGCCACATACGGCGCCTCCATATCCCAGACCCCCATCCTCCAGCTCCGCCAGGTTGGCAACCCGAAACCATCGCACATCGTCCTCACTGCACAGTCGCCCACAGCCGTGAACGACTTCCACCGCTTCGCGTTACGAGCCAACCCGGACATCGTCTCGTCCGCCTCCGCTGCTGCCAACGTGGGCGGGCTTGATCCCGCCGAGGCCCGTCAAAGCTGTGCAAAGGTCACGGACTTTGACGGCAACATCATGGAGGTTGTCTATCGTCCGCCGCCATCCGACCGCGGCTCCCAATACGGCGGCTCGACGGTCCGCAAGACACAGTCAACCCCGGCCGAAGCTACCCGCATTCTGAATTGGAACTACGGCGTCACTGTTGCAAGTCCTGCCACGGTCTTGCAGAACCGCGAGCCTGCTCCTCGCTACGTGCGAGACGACGAACCCTATAGGGTCTTGAGGAGAGCCGTGACCACCAGCTCTGGCATTTATGATGCGAACGTCTCTCCCCGCCAGAACTCGAGCGGACTAAGCACCAGTGCCGTCGTAGGCACTCTCCTGGGCGTGGCTGCAGGTGCTGCGGCAGGTGCCGCCCTCACGTACTCCATGGTCAAAAGTGACCGAGCTCGCGCCCCTCAGCAGGAGTTTGATGCGCCTGCCTTTACGCGGCGGTCCACATTCCCGGCTGCTCCTTGCTCAAACGATCGGTCACCGAGATACGTCGAGGTTGAGCGCACGGTCGAGAAGGTGCGGTATCCACACGATCATATGCCCGCTGACTCCCGTCGCTCGCCGCCAGAGTATATCGCGCGTTACAGCCAGGTGGGCAATTCCAGAGGTTCTACGAGAGAGGTCGAGGACCTATACGACGCAACACGGGGCCGCCATTCAAGCCACCACGCGCGGACCGTCGGCAGTGTCCGCACGCGCAGTGAAGCTGCAACGGCTCGAAGGCCGCTCCTTATCACAGAGACGGAGCACCGAAGCTCCGTCGGGTCCTCGTCCTCCAGGTATGGGAACACACCGCCCATCACCAGATCCACTGTCCAGCGTAGCCAGACATTCGACGTGTCGGATCGTGAGAGCTATGTGTCAGCACGCACTCAGCGGACGAGCAGCACCATCCGGCCATTACCTGCTCCCCTCGCGGCTTCGCCAGCAGCGCCGCTCGTGCCGAGATCGAGAAGCGGCAGTCGTGTGACGATGACCTCCGCCGTAAAGGTGCCGGCCCAGAGCCATGCGTCGAAAGGCCGCTCGCTCAGTCGTGCTGGAAGTCACATATCCGCCAGGAACGTCCCGCTTCCAGCTAGTGCAGTAGGGAGTCGCTATACGGATTGGGACGATGATGACCGCAGTATTGTGCCTGAGGACAGCATCAGCTGTGTTGGCAGCCAGAGGAGCGGGAGATCTCACCATGGTTGAGACTTTGAAATGATGAAAACAACGACAGCGATGAAACATATGTAAACAAGGACAGTGTGATCCCCTCGTTGCGTCCGCTTTTATGGACAACAACCTTCCAATAACGAGCACGATCGTTACCAGCACTAGGGGGTTCAACTACGCTACGGGAATACTGGCAGCCGTTTCTAGTCAGACGGAGCTTTTCAACATCATGTATGTGTATCTCAGACTTCGGTGATTTCGTTTGTTCTCCGGCATTCACCCTCACGTCTCCCTATGTGCTCCCGGCACAACACCGAGTACTTGACTGGCCGATGTCGTGCGGTCCCCATCTTGTTCGTATCATGTCCGAGTACGGGAGCATGGGCATTGATGGCCGTGATCCAACAGGACCTCGATACTGTCGGCAGCACGAAACCCCGACGAAGGCGGGACGACACAGTCAGCAGTTCTTTCTCGACATTGTAGTAGAGGTGTTAGATCGGCAACGAGCTGCTCCGTACTGGCCATGAGAAAATCAAGACCAGAACAAAACGAACACACGCCTCTGCGCCTCATGGCTCACTCCTTCTGTGTCCAGCATGCGCATAGTATAGCCCAGTTTGTACCAGAACATGTTGATGCAATCTTCTTCTCATGCTTGACCACTTGGTCACGTGAGTCTGAGATGTACTGTCCGCCTGTTTTAGGAGAGGGATTGTGAATCATGAGACCGCCAGGCCCTATCGTCGCATACGGACGGCTGCGGACGAATACGACGATTATTGGCTTTGCCCAGTAACAAGATGCATACAACCTTTGGGGCTTGCAATCAAGCAAGCAACGCCGTCCGAGCACACGGTAACGTCATGTTGGAGAACCGAAATGCACCTCACAAACAAGATGTGAAGCATTAGTGTGGTTGTTTGGACAGTGAATACCTTATTGTTTGTCTGTGACCCAGGTAGAGTTCAACCACATGCCAATGATAAGATATATAGGGTAGGTGCCCCACTCGTGGTATTCGTACTTTCGAACCTTCGAAAGCACCTCAAGGAACGTAAGGCTTGCCAAATATTGCGACAGATCCCACGTTTGCGAACCGAGACTTGTCAGGACCCGGTGATAGAGGCACTGCGCGCCGCGCGACACGAGAGGACTGTCAGATCGCGCATAGATGCTGGTCTACACAGGAAGCCCCTGTGCAATACTTCCACCGCAAGAGATTCTTCCTCCATACGTTAAGGTACTTGATCTAAGACCGCCACCTGCCAAAGGGTCCCAACCTGGCCCGCGCAGTTAGTCCATATCCTACTCGCCTACAAAGCAAGGAAAACACAGAGCGTCAACGCCTAAGCAAAATCGCAGTACGTACGTTGAAAGGACGGGTGGGATGGGTGCCGAACAGTCCTCGGCTCGGGATGGAGGAGCTGCACCAGCGAATTCTACCGCAAGGAAAGCCTGCTACTATGAGCTTCTGGGCATAGAGCATCAGGCTACAGAGGACGAGTAAGCACAATGACAGCACTTGTCGAGTTTCTCTACGATAGCTAACCCTGTATTTCGTGTGTTCCTGCAGGATTCGGAAGGCGTACAGAAAGAAAGCTCTCGAACTTCATCCCGACAGAAACCTGAACGATGTCGAAAACTCAACCGCGAAGTTTGCCCTGGTACAAACCGCATACGAGATTCTGTCAGATCCTCAAGAGCGCGCATGGTACGACTCACACCGCGATGCGATCCTCTCCGGCACAGACGACGTGGGAGCTTCGGACGACCCAGGGCGGCACTACAATGTACGCCTTACCTCTGCAGAGGAGATCTTCAGCTTAATGGGCCGTTTCAGCTCGTCTGTTCCCATGACAGACAGCCCGACGGGATTCTTTGGTATTCTCGACGCCTTCTTTGCGCAGCTGGCCGAAGAGGAACGTGCAGCGTGCGAATGGGAAGGCCAAGAGTTGTCGACCAATTACCCGGCGTTCGGGTCCGCCAACGACGACTACGATGGGGTTGCAAGGCCGTTCTACAGCACGTGGTCGAGCTTTTCCACCAAGAAGTCGTTTAGCTGGAAGGACAAGTACAGGCTTACCGATGCCCCTGACCGTCGCATCCGGCGCTTGATGGAAAAGGAGAACAAAAAGTTCCGCGAGGAAGGCATTCGCGAATTCAACGACGCGGTGCGGTCGCTCGTTGCGTTCGTCAGAAAGCGGGATCCCCGCTATGTGCCGAGCACACAATCAGAGGCTGAGCGTCAGAAGGTCCTCCGTGATTCCGCGGCCGCCCAAGCCGCTCGCTCCAGGGCTGCCAACCAGGAGAAGCTAGCCGAGAGCTACGTTGTCCCAGACTGGGCGCAGTCTCGCGGAGACGATGACACCAACATTGCAGAGTTTTCCATGTCCGAGGAAGAGTCGGAAGTAGAGCATATCGAGTGTGTTGTTTGTAACAAAACGTTCAAGAGCGAGAAGCAATACGAAGCCCACGAGAAGAGCAAGAAACATGTGAAGGCCGTACAGCAGCTTCGCCGTCAAATGAAACGCGAGAATGATGACTTCCAACTGGACCAGACCAGAACGGAGGCCGCACCTCCCGCGGAGGCTCCTGCTGCGAGTGACGGTGAGACGAAAGCTGCAGGAACTGATGGCGCTCAAACTGTCGCCGAGGTGCTAGTCCAGGAGACTCTACCGTCGGGGGATACGGAGGACCCCGGCGAAATCGACGGCGCATCGGAAGCGTCTGCGGGCAGCGCGACTAATGATGAGTACGCGCCTCGGTCCAAAGTTGAAAGTCGCCTCCGACCTGATCATGAACAACAGCCGGCCACGCAATCTCTGATACCGGACCACCTAGACACGGATGCTATTACAGCTCGCGTCGAAGGGATGTCACTTGAAGAAGGCCGGGAGGAGGTCAAGAAGCTTGGCAAAGCGGCGGCGAAGAGGGCGAAGAGAGCTGCCAAAGAGGCGTCAGAGGAAGCCGGCCACAAGTGCGCCGTCTGCCAAGAGGTGTTTCCCTCACGGACAAAGCTATTCGCACACATCGAGGAACTAGGCCATGCTGCACCAGGCCCAGACAAGGCGAAAGCGAAAGCGAAAGACAAAGGCAAAGGTGGCAAGAAGCAAAAGAGATGACAAGTGCAGGCACAGCTCTAGGCTAGAGTATCCTTAGTGCTCAACACCCGTGGTAGGATCACGCATGTTGCCTAAGGTATATACAATTCCTGGGATCGGCTTCCTAGCCAGGAGATAGCGCACCTATCCAAGATAATCACTCATCGGTAAAGGTACCACACTGATACGCAGCATTCTGCAATACGTGTAGAAAACTAGTGTGCGCAATTCAAAAACCCTCCAGGCCTTAATCATTCGTGTGTGTTCGACCTGAGTGCTTCCCCATGAAAATGCCCTCAACAAACACTCCGGGCATGCCTCACCTGCTGGGAGTTCTACTTACAGTGAAGACTCGTGCCACTGGTCGGGAATTAAACGCAAAGCACCGTAGAACGCCTGGCCAAACCTACCCCAAGTCCTCGTAAACAACCAGTCCATACATACACTTAGCTCCCCAGAACGGTATCATTATCATCATCGTCACTCAGAGTCTCCACCTCGTCGATTGCCTCAGCTCGACCACCAGCCGTCATGCCAGTTGCAGGATCGTGGGCGGAGATGTTGATAATGGCCTTGCCCTGAACATGCTTCACCGCGCTCTTCCACATATCCCAGTCATCTTCGTCGCGGATAAGAAAGCCCATCAACATGCTGGGGTCCATGTCGGTAACGTGGAGTGAGCGGAGGCGACGAGTATGGCACGACTCCAACTCAGCTTCAGTATACTCGGCGGGATCCTCATGGTAGGGGAGGGCCGGCCGTGGATGATGGGGATCCAGGTAGAAGAGCCACTGCCCTTGGGCACCGACGAAATAGTGCGACGACGACGGGCGGCCACTAGTCAGGGGCCAGTCAGCCAGTGTTCGTGTTCGTGTTCGTGTTCATATATAGCCATGTCAGGTACGGGAGAGGGTCTAGTGAAGATGGAAAAAGGGAATATGGGCCGTACCCTGCAATGCCAATAGATTGGGGCATCTGCAGCGTTGCGATCAGCGCCTGCTGATACACCTGATTGATTTTGTCGATGCCCAGACGAGTGCCAACCAGAATGAGGGTTGGGGTAAATGTCGTCCCCGCCGGCTTTGCGACAGCCAAGAAGCTATCCTCGTAGACATCCGGTAGATCACCAGTCGAGAAGACCCGTAAAGACGTCTCGTTTGCGTTGGCCAGAGCCCTAGCCACTGTCAGCACCACAGGCCGAAGACTTCTGGGTCGCGGAAAGGCCCATGGTCAACCTACTGAATGCACCGAGCAGTGGCAGACGGCCCGAACCACTCTCCCGGATACTTGCCGCAGGCGACGGCGCCATGCTTGACGAAGTTGTGTATAGAATAGGGGGCTCGAGGGTCATCCGCGAAAAGGGACAGAACCTGCCTCTCGGCATCCGGGTTTTGGCTGCGTCTCCAATCTGTCGTACCCGTGTTAGCCTACCCATCAAAGGCTCGAGGCAAACGTCAGACCTTACCTCTTCCGAGACGCACAGCCGAGATCGCATTGGCAAGCAAACTCTGGCCGGATCTTATCATGCAGCCCCAGCCGGTATCCGATGAGAAGCCGCCGTGCTGATCACCCAGCGATGTCCTTAGACGCATGGTGAAGGACAGGTGTGTGGTTGCCTTGGGATCGCTGGATTTGGGGATGGGATCGAAGGCATTGCGATAAGTCATCCATATCCGAGACTCGAAGTCGTCGAGGAACGCGGGAGGCCAACCGCCGTCTTGGCCGGGGTCTTCGTAGGCGAGCGAGGAGTCGAAGCTGCTGGCCACCGAGTCCGGGGGTGTGTCTGGGGTGCTGCTGCTCGTGTCACGGCGCGTGAAGATGGGCGGCGGAGGAGCTGTGCTGTCGGCAGGAGGAGGAGGGGTGCTTGCGGCACTCGTCGAGGCGTGAGGAGAGCCGTACGTCTTGGTGTCGAGCGTGTACGAGCGGCCTAGACACCAGACGGGTTCGTTTGCCGCCCTGTTGTTGACAGGCTCGGGATCCCAGATCTTCTGCATGATGCGGCGGCCGACACGGCTTACCTCGGCGGCGCTGGCCATGGCTGCTTCCATGGCAGTTGCCAGAGCGGGCGGAGTCACCGGAGCCTGCCAACCTGCTGCTGGAGGGCCCAAGCCAGCCTGCCGCGCTGAGCTCATAGCTCGGCTGGCTACAGAAAGGTAGTCACGGAGACTAGGTAATTAGGTAGCTGCTGTCCCTTTGGTGAGTTAGGATCCGTTGCGAGGTCAGGTCTTGTTGGTTAGCACTGGTAGTTGGAGGACGAGACGGTCACGAGGAGAGAGGCTTTTCGGTGCGTTTGACGCAGCGGGGGAAACAAGTCGTTGGAAGAAGCGAGCAGGGAAAGCTAAACCATGGGACCAAGTTATCTAGGCAGTAGAGTAGATGGCATTCAGGGTGCAAATTATCGGATGCTCCCAAGTGACCTGCACCTTTTCAAGGGGCAAGAGCCAGAGCGTCGAGCATAATTTTCCTGGCCTCTTGCTGGAAGCTGAGCTGCGCTTTGTTGGGATGTGCTGTAGTCCTATAAGGTACCTTGGTTGATGGAGGTTCGGACGCCGCATGCCGTCACGTCAAGTGGCATGTGGGCAGGTGGGGAGTTAGCGCTTGGTACAACTCCAGGTAAGCCGTCCTGTGATAAGATAAGGTAAGGTAGGTACTCCCGTGCTCAGCCGCGATTACGTAAGGTTTCCGGAGTGTTGATCCACACCAGCTACCTTAGATTTATGCACATGGAGCTGCTCAAAGTCGGAGTCACGACGGACCTCAAGATTGAAAGCCAAGGCGCCTTCGGACCCTCTACTCAAGACCAAGACTCTTAACGCTTGGGGTTCGTAAGGTAGGTACACATTGGGGGCTCAACTTGCATTCGAAACGGGACTTCTTACCTTGCCGTGGCGAGCAGGACGGAAGTCTCTTGTCGTTGCCCACAAGCACTTGGATACCTTGTCCTTTCTCCAATTTTCCATTTGCCACGACCTATGTATAGAGGTGACGGAGACCTCGTCTCTCGTCCACAGCCCGTCTTCACACGCAAAGCTAGAAACCGCCTTAGTCGGTGTCGACCCTTTTTTCTCGATACAACTTACCTCGGGAGTCGACTTATCTTGCGCTCTCGGCGCCTGTAGCTTATGCTGCCGCACCGGTAAACTCAACTAGACTAAACCAACCTCAGGAAGAATCATGGCGAAAAAACCGAAGAAGCCGTCTGCTGGGCCCGGGGCGGCGAGGCAGAAAGCCTTAGCTGCTCAGTCCAGACATGGATCCAGAGGGGACTTCGGCCTGGCTGCGTTGGGAGACATCACCTCGTCACATGGTATGCTTCCTCGAACTAGATACGCTTGGGATGCCATGTGGGCGACGTTCTTTACAGCTCCTAATCTTCACGCAGTATTCACCATGAAGGACGAGGCCCGTAACACCGGCCATCGTTCTTCCCATTGGGGCGGGGACACAAGACTCAGGACGAGGCCCGTCGGCTTCGTGAGCGCCGGCTTCATTGAGCCTCTTAAGCAGCAGCCCCAAGACGATCAGCCTTGCGAGGAATCGAGTGAGACCGGGATCTCCGTGGGAGATGCATTGCAGCAATCTTCCGCGGCTTTGGCGGCCGAAGTCGGAGAGTTGAGCCTTGAGACGGCAGAAGAAACGCTGGAATTGCCCGACCCGTTTCCATCTTCGCCCAGTCCGGCCGCTGCAGTTGTCGCGACTACTACTGCTAGTACTACTGCAGGCATATCTGCTATTGAGACTGCTCAACCCGAAGCCGTTGGCTTTTTCATCGATGTTACTGGGGACAAGACATTGGCAGCCAACATCTCCAGGTCTCCACCGCGTGTTCCCGATCCGCAGACCTCAGCCGATGATAGTGACTCGAGTACTGAAGTCATACTCTTCAAGGGAAGAAACAATACGAATCGGGACAAGGCGCCTATACAGCAGAAGCGCACGAACCCCACCATCAGCCTCGACACCATCCGCTATGACAGCAGGGCGGTTGAAGCAGGAGTTGCGGAGGACTCCAAGCCGTCCCTGAACCATGCCTTGCAATCTGGTGGTGCTGGACCGCGACGGCGAGCCAAGCGCGGCAGGTTCGATCATATTGACGACGACGAGGAGGCTATCATCGCCGACTATATTGCCAACATGGCCGAGGATTCTGACGATGTGGATGACGGCACCTCTCAACAACCCTTCCTCAATGCAGATCTCGGAGCGGATGACGATGACTTGGGCAACGGCACCTCAAACTCGAACATGTCATCAGGCGATAGTGCTGTCCCTCATGACGCCAGGGACAGCGATGCTGCCCTGAACGATGATGTGCTCGGTGGTCAAGATTCGGAGGACGACGATACCGCAAGTCCGACAATGGACGATGAGACCCTCGCACGGCTGCTCGCCAAACAGGAGGAACTGGGCATGGGAAGTGATGAGCTTCTCCTAGCGTCGGGTGCAGCTGGTGGCCGAGGGTCTGCCTACTTTCAAAGCGGCCCGCAGACGTCTCGACGGGGCAAGACAGGCAACAACCACAATGGGAGTGCGTTTCCGAGCGCCGGTGCTGTCGCCGATGCATTCGACGACTTGGATTTGATGGACTGGGAACGGCCAAGCTTACGGAACCAGCGCAAGCGAGGCCGCCGTGGGCAGCCGCCAGTCTTTGGCCTCTCCGACTCGGAGATGGAACAGACACTCCAGACAGCTTGGCACAATGACCGCGAATCCAAGAAATCACGCAAGATGCGCCGTGAGGAGCTCCGGGCCCAGGGCTTGCTTGGAAAGCATGCCGATCCCAACGATCCACGACTCAGGTATCCAACTGGCATGACCCTGGAAGACATCAAGGCAGAGATGCGGTCCTTTCTCGAGGGTTCCGAGCCTAGGTAAGAACTGTTGGCTCCAACATGCCGTCGTGTGAAATATGACATTCTTCGAAGCGAAACTGACACGCCCTCTTGCAGACTCGAACTGCCTCCGATGGACAAGTCGGCACGGGCTACGCTCCATGAGCTCGCAAGAAAGTTCAAAGTCAAATCGCAATCCACCGGTAGCGGAGCCCAGCGGCGGCCAACGCTGATCCGGACCAAGTACACGGCCAGCTATTCGGAAGAGCGCCTCGAGTTTGCGATATCCGGGCTGGGTCGGAAGCATTTCCCACGGCTGGACTTGAAGGGCAAGGGCAAGGCGATGCAGAGGAAACCGAGAGCCGGTGCTGGCCACTCGGCGGTCACGTATCAAGAGGGCGAGGTAGTAGGAGCCTCGGCCCCCGAGCTCGGCCAGGAGAACAAGGGGCGCGCCATGCTTGAGAAGATGGGATGGAGCAGCGGCATGGGGCTTGGCTCCTTGGACAACAAGGGCATCTTGCAGCCGGTCGCCCATGTTGTAAAGCGCACCAAGGCCGGTCTTGGTTAACGTCGCCATTGCCACCTTTTGACGTGCGGCATCATCGGCATCCTTTCCAACACCCTGTCTGCTAGAAACTGGAGAGTAGTAGTTAATATCGATAACAGGAAAGCCGAGCATACTGTGTTGATTGACCTTGGAAAAGACGCGGTGCGGTATCCAAAGGCATCGGAAAAGAAGTTGTGGAGAGAAGATGGCGAGGATGGTTTTGTTCATGTGCACGATTTCATTTCATCCGAGACCCTATTCTCAGGGTTGTATTGTACAGCCGCAAACCCCGTGAACCGTGAGGAAGAACATTGCCCCCAATAATAAAAGCAGACCATCCATAACGCATTAAGAGACTCCGAACAAGAGGCGGTCCTTGGCGGCCAGTCTCCATCATGACACCCAAATGCCAAGCAAATCCTATGCCCTAACGAGAGAAAACCAGAAAAGCAAAAACCAAGCACGCTTATTTCGTGCTCGAAGAGTACTTGGTAACGGCCTTGGTGCCTTCAGACACGGCGTGCTTGGCGAGCTCACCTGGGAGGATCAGGCGAACCGACGTCTGGATCTCCCGGGATGAGATGGTCGACTTCTTGTTGTAGGCAGCGAGCTTGGAAGCCTCAGTGGCAACGCGCTCGAAGATATCTATTGCGATGAGGCCAATGTCAGAAAACGCGTTGCGTTGACGCGGCTAGACGATGGTGCAACTTACCGTTGACGAACGAGTTCAGGATAGACATGGCGCGGTTGGAGATACCAGTGTCGGGGTGGACCTGCTTGAGGACTGTGTTTCGGAACCCACACGTTAGCATGCTGTTATGTTCAGAGATGACAGAGCGGGAAAGGGCGCGAGAATTCAGAAGAATGACGCGTCATCAAGCCGGGGGGGGAAGACTCACCCTTGTAGATGTAGGAAGAGTACGTCTCCTTGCGGGCCTTGGTGCGCTTCTTCTTGTCACCGCTGGCAGCGGTCTTCTTGCCGGCATCCTTCTTCTCGGGAGCCTTGGAGGCAGTGGCGGGAGCCTTGGCGGCGGGCTTCTTGTCAGCGGCCTTGGGAGCCATTTCTGCGATGTGGAAAGGTTGGTTTTGGGACGTGAAAAGTCGAGGGATGGGATGTCAGATGCAAGTCTTGCGACCGTGGATGCGTTGGTTGTTGCAGAGAAAAGTTCGTGGATGGATGGTGGAAGAGCAGTTGTGTTGGGAAGAAGCCGACGAGAGGGGGCGGTGACCTTTTTGTAGCTGGACGCGACAGGCACTAGCGCACTTGCTGATTGACTCTGGTTGATTTTGGCATTTTCGCGGGGTGCGCCCGGGCCAACTGATACGCGGTGCAGCGCGAAAATGCGAGGCAGGCCCAGGTGCTCCGGCCTTGTACGGTTGTACCCACCCGGGGTGGATTTATTTATTCGACCAGCAGCGCCGTGAAATGATTGGCCCAATTTGGGCACTAACCGACCTGCCCGTTGGATCACATAACAACAGTCCCGAAAGGGAAGTGCACGTCAAGGCGCGTGTTGTCTGCAAGGCTACTACGCACTACTGCTCGTCGTTTACCAGTTGCCAGATTCTAGCCTCACTGCTGCAGCCTTTTGAACTGTGGACCGCTCTGGCTTCCTCGACACCGTCCCGACTGCCGATGGACGCATGGAGACTCGACCCCAGCTCAGGCGAAATTGCGAATCGTAGTACGTACGGGGAAACAAACCATCGGCCCTTCCGACCACTCCGTCGACCAAGGGGCCGGTCTCCAGACCTGCCGGTTCCGTCTATGGCTCCGTCTCCCCGGCATACCCGCTCATCATCCGGCCTGGCTCGCTCACCGAGACATGAATACGCCTGGACGTTTCAGCTTTAATACTCAAGACCCTTGGCTTTAACCACATGCGTGTGATGCTTTCCATCGTGCTTTCTTATGTGTACATGACAGTATCAGAAGTCACAGATACGCTGGAAGCTGCGGATGGATAGCAGGCGCATGTGCCGAATTACGCAGAATGAATAGCTCTCTCCCTCCTCCAATAGGACAGAAGAAGAAGAATGGCCCAGAGTCTCTGCAGTCAGGTCTGCTGGGCATGTCTATCCGTCCGGTAGTAGACACCGGAGAAGACGTAGGTGCCCCATTCCCAGCTCGCGTTCCACTTGGTTGGAAGTCGGCTAAGTAGCTGTCCGCTGCAGAAATCGACCGCAGCAGACCAACAAGTGTGAGCTCGAGCATGAGACGCCGGTCTCCTTTGATCAAAGCAAGCCTGTTGATAACTTGGAAGCAAGCAACATTGCAATATGGGAAAGAAACTGCAATGGTGTAAAGGGTGATGATTTAGATGGGGGCGAGAGTGGATTGCCTGATTGGTCGCTTCAAGGCAGCTGCACCCCAGCCGTCATTTTTTATTCCCACCCTGGCTGCACCCACCAACAAACCCCTCTTTTGGGACTAGCTCCTAACCTTGCGAATCACGGCTGCGACAGCGTGAGTGATCCGTGATCGTGGCTCGCCAAACGCGAAAACTACTTATTTCTCAAATCCCCCGCCCGCCGTCAACACTTCTACTCTTCATCACATTTCTTCAACACCGAACTTCTGCTCATCTACCACAGCCAGACCTCGCGTCTTTTACACTCTCAACCACCACCAGACCATTTTCCCCCCACTTTCCAAACCCCAAAAACCTCACCCAAAATGACTGGAGGCGGCAAGTCCGGCGGCAAGGCCAGCGGTTCCAAGAACGCGCAGTCGTAAGTCGTTTTCATCTTTCTTACGTCTTCCGGGCGCATATTTGCAGTGTTGGTGGGACTCTGAAGGTCTTGTCTTTTGACGCGTCACTTGCCCAACGGGCTTTCCAACAAGGCGCGTCCTCTTGATCTGGAGTCATTTGGCTAACGCGGCACCTCAACCCAGCCGTTCCTCCAAGGCCGGTCTGGCTTTCCCTGTCGGTCGTGTCCACCGTCTGCTCCGCAAGGGCAACTACGCTCAGCGTGTCGGTGCCGGCGCTCCCGTCTACCTCGCTGCCGTCCTCGAGTACCTCGCAGCTGAGATTCTCGAGCTGGCTGGCAACGCTGCCCGCGACAACAAGAAGACTCGTATCATCCCCCGTCATCTCCAGCTCGCCATCCGGAACGATGAGGAGCTGAACAAGCTTCTCGGCCATGTCACAATCGCCCAGGGCGGTGTCCTTCCCAACATCCACCAGAGTGAGTTCCCAGACAGCTCTTCCGAGCTGAACCGTTGCAAGCTGGTCGCCATTCTAACAAGCATCTGCAGACCTCCTTCCCAAGAAGACTGGTGGCAAGACTGGCAAGAACGCGAGCCAAGAGTTGTAGATGTCTGTGGTTTCCGGTGTTTTTTTTTCTCTTGCTTTTTTCCCTGGTCGGCACAGTTGGGTTCATGAAATAGGGTTACGGTGTAGGGTCAACGGCTGCTTTTACACGTCTGGGTTGTACATTAATCCCATCATGGATGGTCATGATCACGAATGAGGATACCTCTTTACAAACTTCACAAGCGGTTTTCAGTAGTCCTGCATCTGTGTTGGGCTTGTCTGACTGTACACACCTGTGTTTGCCTGTGGCGAAATCAGGATGCTTTTGATGTTCTCCCATTTTGTCTAGGCAGTATGCCCTCACGTTCGCTTGCACAGTCCAAATGGAACCTTTCAACATCACACTGACACGCAAGCTCTGTAGTCTGTCGTGCCGAAAGATCCAGATTCACTTGGTGTCAGGCAGCTCGATTTTGCCATCCAGTCTCGTCCCCAGATACAGTCGCGCACCAGGAACCACTTCAATTATGCATATCCATGACGTCTCATCCATCCTGCTCTTGTGTACAGCCCATCGTCTTGTCCGTGGTGCCCTGTCAGAACTTCAAGGGTGGAGGAGCTGAGCACCAGAGTCAGCAACGCGAGGGACAGCCAGGGGGAGGTTTCAGAGGAGGCTTACGGTCCAGTATGTGCGCGGGAAGGTTGCGTTCGTACTTGGAGCCTGTTCATGTGTGTATCCGCGTTAGCCGGGCAGCTTGCAGCCTTTTCCGCAGTCGGCGTCATACCTCCAGGTGCCGTAGGATGAGCATATGGGTCGGGATGCTTCCACTTTTGGAGTAGCTGTTCCGTTTCCTTGAGCAAAGCCTTCCAAGCAGACAAGCGGTCAGTAACTAAATCCTAGATGAGGGGCCCGCATCGGGGCGTCTGTCGAGGCTTTGCACGCACACGTTGTTGTCTGGGGTCGGTGATGTTTCGGTTGGCCTCGAACAGCGAGCGGATGTAGAGCGCCTGCCCGCGCCACAGATGCCGGTGCACAGCCCAATCGAGCGCCAGCTTCAGGGAGCGCCGGTAGAGGGACCTAGGAGATCGGCCGGTTAGCCGATGTCGTGCCAATGCCTCCGACGCAGAATACCTGGAGCTCACTCACAGCGCAGCTTGTCGGGTAGACATGTTTGTTTTTTGGTCTCGTTATGCGCACTCCGGCTCGTCGACAGCCGAGATTACGTGGGATATTCACCAGACCTGAGATCCCGTGCAAGTGCAATCTCGAGGAAACTCCGCCCCTGATTGTCGTCGAGGCGCGTGTTGAGGAGAGGTGATGTCGTGCAAGCCGAGCAGCGAGAGCTCGATTACGGGCCCTGTTGTTGCTTGGTCGTTGATGCCTGGATGCCTGGCTTTTCACACTTGGCTTACCTAACACTGACAGGCTAACCCTCAGACGGCCGATCGGATTACGTAATTCAGCGCGGTGTGAATGCCACCGCATTTCCGACGACAACGACAACACTCATCTAGAATATCTTTCTCGTTACTATGGGTAGCCTACAAATATTCGGCAGCGGCTCTGTCACTTAATGTCCGCTTCTCGCTGTGGGCAGGTAAGAGAACCCGCTGCCTAGGTAGACATAAGCGACAAGCTCCGTAGACATGATGTTTGTTGACAATACCCGACGGAGGCAATCGACGGCGAGCCCCTTCCCCTTGAACTATAACCCTTGAAGTGATCGCTTAAGCGCATGCTTCGGTGAGCGCTGGGTTCGTCACACGAGCATGCATTTTCCCTCTACATGTTGTTTCAACGTGATGTGCATATTCTCAGGGCGGCCTGGCCAACTTAGACCTGCCCGGAACTACCCTTCATCCACATATACGAATCCTTTGCGTAATGCAGTGGTTTCGATATAGCTTGCTCCATACTAGGACCAAAGCACATGCCGTTTCGGTACGATTACATGCCCCTTTCTCCTCACCATGTTGTGTATAAGTGGTACTCGCATACGTATGAGTCGTTCCGCCGCCTCTCCCGCTCCGCCGGGTCACGCCACTCCCTGGCTCCAAAGCATATCTCATGACGGCTGTGGCCCATCGCCAAACCCACCACATCACGCCTCCAGCATGCCGTTTGTAGTGAAAAGACATGGCCTGACCGTATTTGGTCTATGATCAACGGGCCCTAGGAAGCTGCCTGGCCAAGTGACCGGTTATCATGCCACCTTCACAACGTGAAAGAACGGAGGTTAACACCCTCCCAACAGAGTTGCCCACATGAAGTAAAACCTGCGACATACCTCAAGCACGAACGCAGTTGTACTTCGTACTTAGCATTCAACGACACGTCACACTCTTGCTTCACACAACTACCTAGACAGCACAGATGGCTGGAGACACGAAAGTGAACGGCGCAGGTCCTGAGCTGATCCGCAACTTCGAGACTCTAAAGCGCAGCGATGTCGCCTTGGTCGGCGGCAAAAATTCCTCGCTCGGCGAGATGATCAGCTCCCTGGGGGCCGAGGGCGTCCCTGTGCCGACCGGTTTCGCGACGACTTCGCATGCGTACTGGCACTACGTCGACTACAACGACATCCGGACAAAGATCGCGAGTTTGGTCAAGGAATGGCAGGAGGGCAAGCTAAGCCTGTCCGAGACGGGCCATATGGTGCGCAGTCTGTTCCTGCGCGGTACTTGGCCGGCAGATGCTGCAGCGGCCATCAAGGCCAGCTATCGCGAGCTTTCGGCCAAGGCAGGGATTGAGAATCTGAGCGTCGCCGTTCGTTCTAGCGCGACGGCCGAGGACCTGCCCCAGGCCAGCTTCGCTGGCCAGCAGGAGACGTTTCTCAACATCAGGGGAGAAAACGCCCTTCTGGACGCCTGCCGACGTTGCTACGCCTCGCTCTTCACCGACCGGGCCATCAGCTACCGCCAGATGAACGGTTTCGATCATACCGGCGTTGCCCTCTCGATCGGTGTGCAGCGCATGGTCCGCTCCGACATCAGCGGCTCGGGCGTCATGTTCTCAATCGACACAGAAAGCGGCTTTGACAAGGTCGTACTGATCAACGCGGCCTGGGGGCTGGGCGAGAACGTCGTCCAGGGGACCGTCAACCCCGACGAGTACCAGGTCTTCAAGACTCTCTTAAACGACCCCAAGGTGGTGCCGATCCTGCAGAAGAAGTGCGGGGCCAAGGCAGTGAAAATGGTTTACGGCGACTCGCAGATGCCGACACGCAATGTGCCCACGTCAAAGGCCGAGCGGGCCGCCTTTGTGCTCAACGACGACGAGATCCTCCAGCTGGCGCGGTGGGCCTGTACCATCGAGAAGCATTATGGCTGCCCTATGGACATGGAATGGGCTAAGGACGGCGCCACGGGCGAGCTCTTCATCGTCCAGGCCAGGCCCGAAACGGTGCAATCGCGCATCGACACCGCTGTCCTCCGTACCTACAAGGTCAACACAAAAGGCCGCGTTTTGGTTACCGGTCTGCCGGTCGGCGACGCGGCCGTCTCTGGCCGAGTCTGTCTCATAGAGTCGGCCAAGGACATTGACAAGTTCGTCGACGGTTCGGTCCTGGTGACAGAGTCGACCGACCCGGACTGGGTGCCCGTCATGAGGCGGGCCGCAGCCATCATCACCGACCACGGCGGGCGAACATCGCACGCCGCAATCGTCAGCCGGGAGCTCGGCGTACCGGCCATCGTGGGTAGCGGAAATGCGACTTACGTGCTCCACAGCGGCCAGGACGTCACTGTGGACTGTTCCGAGGGTGACGCGGCCTACGTCTATGAAGGCATCTCGGACATCACAACCCAAACAATCGACCTGGCCAGGTTGCCCGAGGTCCATACCAAGGTCATGCTCAACCTCGCTGATCCTGCCTCCGCCTATCGCTGGTGGCGTCTGCCTGCCGATGGGATCGGCCTCGCCCGCATGGAATTTGTCGTCACCAACGCCATCCAGGTTCACCCAATGGCGCTGGTCCACTTCGACAAACTCCAAGATAAGACTGCAAAGCGTGAGATCGCACGACTGACGGCCGCCTATGATATAAAGCCCGATTACTTCGTCGACAAGCTCGCACGCGGCTTTGCCACCCTGTGTGCAGCCGTCTACCCGCGGCCCGCCATCATCCGCATGAGTGACTTCAAGACAAACGAGTACGCCAACCTGATCGGAGGTGCCGAGTTTGAGCCCAAGGAAGATAACCCCATGCTCGGCTTCCGCGGCGCCTCAAGATACTACTCGCCGCTCTACAAGGAAGGCTTCGCGCTCGAGTGCCGCGCTATCAAGCGCCTGCGGGACGGCATGGGGCTCACCAACGCCATCGTCATGATCCCCTTCTGCCGGACCGTAGACGAGGCCAAGAGGGTGCTTCAGGTAATGGCCGACAACGGCTTGGTGCGCGGCGAGAACGGGCTGCAGGTGTATGTCATGTGCGAGATCCCATCAAACGTCATCCTCGCCGAACAGTTCACTGAGCACTTTGACGGCTTCTCTATCGGGTCGAACGACCTAACTCAGCTGACCCTCGGCATCGATCGCGATTCAGGCGAGCTGGCCGATTTGTTTGACGAGCAGGACGAGGCCGTCAAGTGGATGATCAGCCGCGTCATCAAGGTGGCCCGCGAGAAGGGTCGGAAGATTGGCATCTGCGGACAGGCACCAAGCAATCACCCCGAATTTGCCCGGTTCCTAGTAGACGCCGGTATCGATTCCATTTCTGTCAGTCCTGACAGTTTCGTCGCGGTGAAGAAGCATGTAGTCGCTGCTGAGAAGGCGGACAGCTAAGCACGACGTTGGGCCTGCTGCAATAGGGTGTTTAGTACGTTTGCCAGGAAGGCATTCCAATTGTGGGAGTAACACATCGACATAGGATTTTTCAGTGCAAATAGTTACATGGATGTTTATTACCGGAAGCTCCTGTTCTGGCTAGTGACAAGCTCGGCTCACAGAAGAACGTATTTCCTGGCGAGTCAATACGAGATCAAGTAGATCACGGACTCCAAGAGGGAATGTGAATTAACCTAGAGAAATCGCAGAACCCTCGACGTGCCTCGGACCTGACACTCAGGGGGGTAACCTGCTTGTCACAGTGTAGCTATTTAGTTACTAAGCTCTGAAACCCGGTCCACGGTGGCCCGCAACTCCTTGGCCGAAGAGGCTATCGCTGCCTCTTCATCGCCGCTCAGGTGCGCCCGTATCGTACCTACAATCCCCTTCCTCCCTAGGATTGCTGGCAAGCTGAAGCAGCAGCTAAATTCCGGCTGGAAATGGCTGACGGGACGCACACTGCACTCGTCCCGGAGAATAGAGGCGCAGATGCTGGTCACGACCGATCCGATTCCATAAGGCGTTGTCCCCTTGGCCCGGATAATGCTCTCGGACCGGTTCCTGCATTCCACTTCCAGCTCCGCGAGGCTAACAGCATTTTCGGGCTTGAGCACCTTGTCGATGGGGCTCCCGCCGATGGTCGCCGCCGACCATGCTGCTACCTGCGACTCGCCATGTACGCCCAAGATATCCACGTGTATGGAATCGAGCGCGATCTGGAAGTACCAGCCTGGTTAGCCTTGACTTCGATGAAATACAGGGACCGGGGTACTTGCCCCTGCGTGGTCAGCCAGGAGCCCACGCAACCGCACCGATTCCAGGAACGTGCCGGAACCAAGGATTTGAGATGCCGGGAGCCTGGAAAGCCTCTGGGCGATGGACGTAAGCAAGTCAACCGGATTCGCCACGACAATCAGTATGGAATCGGAACGGAACGGGGTCATGGCGCTGATGACGGTCCGGACAATGGAAATGTTCCGTGACATGGTTTCGATCGTGGTCTGGCCTGGGCATGAGCATCAGCGTGATTCCGTCATCCGTCTCTCCTTAGAGCCCTACCTGTAGTATACTTGCACCCAGCGGCGATGATGATGATATCGCACTGGCCGGCTTCACGGTAGGAGGCTGCATGTACGCGGGTTCTGCCGTGATGGAAGTACGCGACATCGGTCAGATCGCGGACCTGACCGTCTCGCCGCTCGATATTGTTGTCGACGAGGAGTATTTCATCGGCGACATGGCCAATGATGAGCGCGTGGGCAGCGGAGCCGCCAACTTGGCCGCTGCCGACGATGGCGATTCGAGATACGGGTTTGGCTGTTTCAGACGACATTGCTTTCCGATTTGTTCAATCTCATCTAGCAGATCGGTACTACATTTCCGAAGAAGAAACATGTTCCTTTTTAACGGCACCTTTCAGGCAAGTGAGCATGAGCAAATAGTCTGATGTCGAAATGTCGTAGTAGCGGCCAGATTTCAGCGGGCTGAACGAGTGGTGTGATATGTACGCCGCCTTTACGTGATTCGGTCCAGCATCCCAACCAGATTGTCTTGTGATGAGCGGGAAGCCCAGGAACGGCGAACACGGCAGACAGAACGTGACATGCATTGAGTGTCGCCGTCCGGCCGGTTGGCAAAATCTCACCATATCATGACAATCTTGAAAGCCGAAGACACATCTGCCTAAGGTATTTTGATGGGGCATCTTCAACCTACCAACGGACTTGTACATGAACATCTGCTTCCTCACCGTGCACTGATTACCATCGCGCATCGTTCTTAGCAATGTTGAATTATATCGCTGGATGAGAGAGTCAAAATTTCGATGGAAATGGCAGTCTCTTTCTTATGCACAGACCTGACGTTCATTGTACATACATATAGTGCCCCGGTTACTACATTGCATCAAATTCCAATCGTTGCAACAGAAATTGCAGGTACACGGGTTTCCTAACAAAACCCTCAACGAGGCGAGGCCCACCCTGCGGTCCATTGCCGTCGAATAATATTGAGATAGAGAGGAAGGAGCAAGCCTGTCCGGCATTTTTCTACTCAGGGCCAACGACTCGTAGCCCGGGGCCGAAAGAGCGCCAGTCCCTTGGACAGTCCTTCATGTTTAGTCTATGTATGTACATCCGAACTCAAAAGCATATACAAGGAGCGAACTCTGCCAATGACTGGGAAAGCAAATCAGAATAGTAACAACGCTACGCGCAATAAGACAACAAGCGGCAAGGCCGGCCAGCGGTTGCGTACAGCCCAAGAGACAACCACGTTCGTCGGCCTGCTCATGCCCGTCGACCCATGGGTACACGTATTGCATGCAGTCCTAGTGGTTGCACCGCCAGATTGTGTTGACACGTCCGTCTGCGTGCTCGAAGCAAGTTGCCCTGTCGACTCTGGCAGGCACGGGACTACTGTCGTGTACGTGGCGGTGGTCGTTCGGGCCTCGGTTTTGTAGCAGGTGCAGGCCTCTTCGTAGTAGGTCGTCATCCATGTTTTACACGCGGTTGTGGTGAGAGTGGTGTTGGAAGTGGCTGTCCGTGGTTTGCTGCTGGAGAAGGAGGCTACTTCAAGGCATGGTTAGTATACGGGCGGTGCATGTATAGATGCGGAAGGGATAAAATACCTATTGTGCCTGAGCTGGTTGGCAGAATCGAGTGTAAGCCCGCTGTATCGGCACTGCTGAGTGCCACTCCAGTCGAACTGAAACTGATTCTGGTAGAGTCGACGGTGAGAGTGGAAGAGAGGATCGAGCTAGAAATAATGATCGACTCGGAATTGTAGGGCAGGGTGCTAGCAGATGTGAAAGTTGAACTGAGTGTTGTAGAACTGGTACTCTCGGAGACGGTGGCCGTGGGTACGGTAGTTATTGCCCTCGAGATAGTGGTCGTCGAGGCCAGAGTCGTTTCTGACGAGGTCTCACTTCCAATGAGCGTCGTTGTTACGTCGGTCACGGTGGTCGAGGCAGTCTCGGTATTCGTGGTGATACTAGAGGGTCCCGTAACTGCCGTGGAAGACCCCGTATTCGTGATAGTGGTGGAGTCTGTCTCCGTGGTTGCTGTGTTGGTATTGCTTGTAGAGTCCGTCACGGATACCGTGCCTGTGCTAGACGCGGTATCAATGGCACTCGTAATATCGGTCGTTACGGTGGAGGGCTCCGTATTCGTGATAGTAGTGGTGGAGTCTGTCTCCGTGGCTGCTGTGTTGGTGTTGCTTGTAGAGTCCGTCACGGATACCGTAACAGTGCTAGTCGCTGTACCAGTGGCACTTGTAATATCGGTCGTCACGGTGGAAGGCTCCGTATTCGTGATAGTGGTGGAGTCTGTCTCCGTGGTTGCTATGTTGGTATTGCTTGTAGAGTCAGTCACGGATACCGTAACAGTGCTAGTCGCTGTATCAGTGGTACTCGTAATATCGGTCGTCACGGTGGAAGGCTCCGTATTCGTGATAGTGGTGGAGTCTGTCTCCGTGGTTGCTGTGGTTGTTATGCTTGTAGAGTCCGTTACGGACAGAGTGGTGGTGGAGGTGGTAGTCGATGAGCTGACAGCGCAGTCAACGACATTGATATCGTTGGTGTCCAAAGTCACGGCACCATTGAGAGCTATGAGTGACCCAAAGACATCCGCGTTTGTGGTAGCCGTGATGGAAGTGAATGCCAGTATGACGCCCCTGAATATCGAATTGCTACCCAGGGTGGCGGAAGACCCGACTTGCCAAATAACATTGCACTCACGCGCGCCGTTTATCAAGGCCACAGTCGACGCGGGGGAGACAAGGAGCGTAGTACCAGTCTGGAAAACAAACAATGCATTGGGGTCTCCTTCGGCATCCAGAACGAGGTCTCCTGTGAGCGGAGCAGAACTGCTGAAGCTGTAGACGCCGGGAGGCAGGACCATCCCGGCAAGGTCCTGTCCGGTGAGGTCCACTGTTGCGGGCAGCGAAGCAGCAGTGACATATGCGGCCAATGCGTCTTGCTTTGCCTGAAGAGCGACGGCATCGTTGGTATGGATGCTTCCAGTGACAATGCCCGGAGGAAAGCCGGTAATGGACGTGCCCGGGGCGACACCAATATCTCCCGCGACGAAGGAGAACCCAGTGTTAGTGACGGTTGAGGCTCCGAGAGCACCGAACGTTGCGGCGATTCCCAGGTTATTGGCTTGCGCCCTGGTGAGCAGAGGCAGAGCAAGACAACAAGCAGCAGCGTATATGCGTACGAGCATCATCTGAGTGATTGCGAGGGTCTTACCCGTGACGGCCTGGGAGAACGGTGAATGAGCAGGTAGATAAGGGATTGGCTAGGCTCAACAAGACCGTTCACTACGTTCGTTACATATACCCGTGGGCAAGGACGAGAGACTAAGCGTGAACTGTATCTTGGCAATATGTGATGCAGCCGCGTTTGTTCGCAACATCAGGATGGACCGCACTGCGAGTTATACCTTTAGCAAAGAGGCTATGGCAGGATTGAGGCCCATCGAGACCTCCAGCCAGTTTCGCTACAGGTACGTACAGCATGATTGGTTTTTGGTTCCGTGGTTCTGTGGTTCATAACAACCGAATGCGTATTTTGAGGAATGTGAGAAGAAATCAGTGTCTCGACCGCCCACGACCAACAGTGAAGGCCGCATTTGAGGTTAAGGTATAGTACGGGTTCGCGTCCCAAATGGCGCTGCCCTCAACCACGTTATCCCGGCGGAGAAGACGATGGCCATCCATGATCATGCCATAGATGGCGACCACCTCGCAGAGGATGATGGAGACGAGGTTCTTCGTCCGGATACGCGGTGTCTTGATGCTATCTCGCAGGATCGAAGATCTTTTTCTGAAGATACGCTATGCCGCACCGACGACCGATAGGCCGATGTAGAGGGCATTGCCCGATCTGCCCAGGCGAAGGGGGATACTGATTCGAGGAAGCCTCCGACCAAGAAGATAACCACTCGTCAGCACCGGAGAAAGAGGCCGCGAGATCAGGTTGGCCAGTTCCAGCGTCAAATGACTCGCCGCTGGGTGCAAGGAGCATATCTGGGACATAACCGGTTAGCGATCTGTTGCCGTCATTGCGGCCGAGAAGGAGACGTAGCTGTTCGTGTTATCGGACTGGAGGCAACTGACAAGCTCCGACCACCAAGAGGGCGCTCCCTATGCCGCCAGCTCCATATTTCAGAGCTCAAGTTGCAGCCTCTCCCGAGAGTAAGAAGATTGCGTGAAGGGTTGCAGTGGTCAGCAGGCGGTTCGAAGCTTTTGGCACTCGGCGTCAAAGTTGGAGGTTACGTCTGGATCTCCGGTTCAACTTGGCTGCTCGGTTTCGGGCTGAAACCGGCTTCGCTTCGCCTCCTCCCCAACTTCCCCGGCCTATTTGCACCACCAAACCTTACCTTACGACTTCCTCGAATATCCACCGGTCGAGCAGCGCGGAATCACTGGAAAGCGCACCAAGACACGATGGCGTACGGCGCACCAACTCCACGCGTCCGTCATCGCGGGTCTTTTTTCCCAGAGTGTTATCGGACCTAATCGTGAGGGCCGGATTGGCTTGTGAGCACAGGCCAAATCTTAAAACCTCATTTATGCATCTTAATATTTTGTTCTCGATCTCGCACAAGTTTGCACAAGGTCCCTTAGCTAAGCTCCTCCGAAGCGTTCGTCTTATTCAATGCAAAGCAGGAGGTCTGATGGTTACGGCACAATACCGTTGCCGAACTTTCTGGGGGACAGTGGTTGGGGGGAATGGATGCCGACCGTTTGCCCAGCGTGCAGTTCCAAGACCACGGGTTACCTTACATAGCACATTCCTGAACTGGTGAATGTACTGTAAAGTCTAGGCCTCGGGGTTTATTGGACGCAAACGGAAAATATGTTGCGCAGGTTGAACCCAACAGTCTGGCGACTCTTGTCTGATGTTCGACTTTGGCTGGAACTGTCGCATGCTCGAGGTCCAAGAGTAGCTGTTCTCCGCCGATGATACAAGCACGACCGCTGATGGTCGTGAGAAGTAACCCGTCTATTCAATCCCACGGAAGTGCTGTTTGGCACTCGAGACAGGACACAACACGGAAGGCGGAGGAAGACGACTAGCTAAGAACAGGAATTGATGGAGAGCTGTTACGTAGCGGTCGGCCGGGAGGGAAAAAAGGTTAAGGCGGGACACTAGGGGCGGAACTCTATACGCAGAGTGCTCTGCAAGCAGGACACGTTCGTAAATGAATGCAAGGAATGTAACCAAAGGTTCAGAAAAGATTCACGTCAGTGAGACATGTAGCATATACACACACATTCAGCGGCTATTCATTGGAATGAGTATCGTCACGGTCGCTTAGAGTGGGTACAAAATGCTGGGACACTTACAAAAATCGCAACAGAGCGACGATTTTGAACTCGGCATTTCTGGTCTAAACTTGACAAAACCACCTACATTCGATTCCTCTCGAAAAGCACTACACACCTACACCTACTGCACGCGCGCGTCAGCCTTTGCGCGCGCGTGGGAGGTAATAGAAGTAGTACTCTCCGAGAGGAGTACTTACCTATTAGAATTTTCCACCCCTACGCACAGACCCACAAGTAACCATAGCTACGTACCTAGCTATATACTTAGCCACGTACCTAGTCACGTACTAGGTCACATGACTAAGATAGACCGTTCTAGCCCGGATATCTTACAACGTAAAGAGGTAGATAATACCTCTCCACTTACGAGCCTAGCTACGAGCCCTAACCTTAGCCGTCTAATACGGCCTATACTGTAAAGGCGCGTCCTTCCCCCTACTATTTTTAACTTCCGAAAAAAGGCTCCGCTTACGGGTAACGCTCTTAATATACTTATATATAATAAGGCGATAGATATAGCAAGTGCGATACGTACTAGTTTCGCTATAGAGGTTATTACGTATAGAGTATTACTCAAAAGGTTAGAATTGGCGCATAAGTATTTGAGGAAGCTTGATAGGTAGAAAATAAAGTAGGTAATAGCTGGTTA